>JANTPZ010139831.1:0-16878 GCA_025593235.1 Vachellia pachyceras | reverse complement strand
TGCAGAAAATGAGATTTGTTACGATATGCATTGTAGTTGAATCATTTAGATGATTTTTTCTTAAATTTAGACGATTATATTTATGGGACGTTATTCACCGGAAATTTACTTTTGGCTTCAGATAGTCCAGTTGATCTTAAATCCCTGGTTGAGCAGTGCAGAGCCTCATTGCTGCTGTTCAAGTCGCTGTTTTGCTTCATTTCTGTCGTTTGGTGTGTATATATTTAAACTTTTGGTTATGTAATTTTGAAGGTTAGATGCTCCACGTAAGCTATAGGTAGCACCTAGGGGACTTCTCTATATTTTGGAAAATATGTAAATATTCTGGTAGAGCGTTGCTCCAAATGTTGCTTGAATTTCATATTATTGTAGAACTTTCGGGAAGTCTGTCTTATATAGGAGACTCTGCCGAAATTTCTACAATGATCGTAATGTTAATGACATGTGATTAAAAAAAAAAACTTGGAAACGAGAATGTTCATTGTGTTACTTAGCATTTTGACGAATAGTATATGTCTTCTATTAAGGGCTTTCAGAGTGTGAGACCTCTCATAGTCCGTGCCGGTCACCTCAAATTCTCAGGGTGTGACATTAATATATTCTATTATTTGATGAAAGGCATATACATGTAGGCACAATTCAATTTAAATGAATTAATTTACTATTCATGAAATTTACTAATTTCATGTCCTGACAATAATACAATTTTTATATATTAAAATATATTCTTGATGTTCCACTTTGAACACTAAAGCAATCCATTATTACAAAAACAAAATTTCCTAAAAAGTGTCAAATAAATAGAGCAATGCAAATCTTAGAATTATAAGTTAAATGTGTTACCTTTGGAGTTTTAACACTCAGTTGTAGGTAAGCCATCAATTCTGAAAATGATTTTTCGTTGAACTCTTGAAGATCTCCCAAGGAAATTCTTTGCAGAGGTGGAAAGCTCAATTGAAATTTTTTTGCACGAACATTGTTCATCATCTTTGGTGCACCTACAAATGTCAGTGCTTCCAAAGTAGGGAGATGAATGTGAAGCTTATCACTTTCATTCTCATTTGATAAATAATCTCCATCATGATATTTCTCGCAAATGTATTTCAACTCAGTAGCTTTTTCGATTCTCAAATACTTTAGTTTTTGAAGAGTACCAAAAAAAGAGAAAGGAAACATAAACTCAAGCTTGTTGCAATTCCATGTAGTTAGATACTCCAATTTTGTGAAAAAGGAGCTAGAGTTCATATGATGATTATCATTACAATCATCTTCAACCACATTCACTAATTCCTCACAATCTTCTATATATAATTTGGATAATTGAGGTAGGTTTCGGCATGCAAAGATGGAGATCAAATTCTTCAACTTTTTGTTATTCGAGATTTTTAATTCTTGAAGATTGCAAAAGTTGAGAACATATTAAAAGCCAACACTTGGAGATGTGGTGTTTCAACATTAGCAATATCTTGTATTTTAGATTCTCTTGCTCCTTCACTCATCAATTCCTATGCGTTTGAGAAAAAAAGGAGGAAGCAATTCAATTCCTATTAATATAAGCGCAAATTCAACATCATACTTTAGTGAAACCTAGTCAGCATATTGTTATATTTAAACAAACAAAAAAGCATAACTATTCATATAATATATTTGCCGATATCCAACAAAAATATTTTCAAATTAAAAATTATTTAATGATAACAATATTTAAAAATTAACTTCTCAATATCTAGTGTAGTGATTTGACATGATACAAATGATTTCTTTTTCCATAAATATGTATTCCATCAAAAATTTTATGATATTGCATGTGTTAGCACATGAGTTAAATAAATTTAGAATTTAAAGCTACTTAGATAAGAAAATGATTATTTTGACATAAATTTATACGCGTCCATATGTAAAAAGAAAATTTTGAACTAGTTGGATACATTCTGAGCCAAAAATGACAAATATGTTGTTCTCTGCCTCTATCAACACACATACAAAACCAAAAAACACAAACGCTACATGTTGCTTTTCAAAAATATTTTAAATTAATATTTGAAATCGGTATAAAATAAAGCTAGATCATTTTGTCATAAATATTTGTAGAGTCCATATTGAAAAATTCTATAAATTTAAAGAATTTGTTAACAATTATTCATTCCATATAACCCTTGAAAGAATATAAAATATTAATAAACTGCATTTTGACATGATCTTGCTCTATTTTCGTTGAAGAAAATAGAGCATGTTGACACATATACTATAAAAGAATAAATTAACTAAAAGTGCTATGTACCTTTGGTGCTTCCACAGTTTGTAGAGATAAGCATCTCGGTTGATATATCCTGATACCAATGTTGATCATATTTGGTACATCATTGAGGTATAGTGATTCCAATGCTGGAAGGTCAATGTCGGGCTCATCATTTCTATTCTTACTTGATACACACTCTTCATCATTGTATTTTCCAAAGACATATTTAAGTTCATAGGCTTGAAAGATTTCTATAGATTTTAACTTTTGAAGACCTCCAGAAAGAGTGGATGGAAATATAAATTCTAACTTCTTGTAATAGTATATTACAAGTCGTTGTAGTTTTGGGAGGATGGAGTTGTAGTTGAGATGGTCATCACGCTCTTCCTCATTTGTTATTATTTGCTTCAATTCTTCACATCCATGGATATATAGCTCTTCCAACATGATCATGGTTGTAGCAATGGATAGACTGAACAACGACTTTGATTTGAAACATTGCATAAGACTCATATGCCTTATATTTTGTAATCTTAATGGTTGTTTCATAAGACACTCTGCTGTATGAAATGTTTCAAACATTTTGCTTGATGCACATGATTCCTGCAACCAACCATCACCTCTCTTGCATTCAACCCATACATATATGATTAAAAATATTAACGAACAAAAAGGAATTAACATATCATAAAATACATTAAATGCAAAATGTGTCAAGCATAACATATTAATTATAAGACTGTTTGGATTTAAGTTGTGCCTAATAAGACATTCAATTAATAACATACACCCAAACGCATAATACTTTGTCACATAATAGAAAATGGAAAAAATTTGATGAATGATTGAATTAACCAATATGTATACCCATTCGTGATGTTAATTAATGATATACAACCCATTATGTGGTTCCTCGCTCTTGTTAATTTTTTACCGGAAATAAAAAATTGAAGCTAGAGAAATTGTACGTTTTTTAAATTTATTTCAATTAACATACTACTTTAAGTTATCTACAACTGAAAGGTGTTATTTTACTATTTAAGAGTCGATTTCGATTTGATTTTGATACATCAAGGAAAATTTTAAACCCATTGACTCTACCTTAAAATTTAATATAAAATAAGTTTTAAGAATTTAATAATGAATATTAAAATAAAATATATTTTCAAATATACAGATATGTTCATTATTTATTTTAAACATAATTTAGCCTATAAATCTGGATGTTAATACAATACCTATTACAAAATTTGATGAAATATTTATGGCTTATTTCCAAAGATATTGTTTTCCTGACCTTAAACAATTGCTTTTATATACTAATCAAAAGTAAATTTGGAAAATTTTAAAAAATGTGATGTTTGACAAATTTTAACTAATTTTCTTATTCACATGAATGGAGCATCGTAAAAAGGATGGAAGGAAGCATTTCATGCCAAACTTACCAGATTCATTTGTTTAGCAAGAGAGGTAGAGTCTTGACTAACTCATTCCTAGTATTCTATTCAATTGTAAGCTGCACATATATTGACCTACTGCGGCTTCTAAAAGGGGAAAAAAACGAACTTTTTTGTCTGTTAATTTCTCTAAAAAAAAAGCTTTTCATGCTTATTTTATAACTTTTAAAATCGCAAGTGATACTTTCAATAAAATCTATCAGTTGAAAATAATTATAAGATCTTGTCCCCCATTATTAGATCTACATACCTTAAAAGGGAAAAATATATGTAAACTAGTCATGCCCCCGTATGCTTAATAAAATTGAAGTTTGATTAATCAAATATCACTTTTGCCAAAAAAAATTATAAAACATAAATGTTGGATGAAGAAAGCAAGATTAGAGTAGGTAGGATACCTGTGGGATTGTGTGGTGTTCCAGCATGGCATTGGAAACTCCAATATTAGTGTCTTTAGTTGGGACCATGAAACAACACCCAGGAGCCTGTGAGAGGGAACTTGTCTTGGACTTTTCAGATTTCTTCATAGAATCTTCTTTCAACAATTGAAGTGGCCTTGGCATACATTTCTTGCATTTTTGAAATATGTTAATTAAACGTGGCACCCAAGAAACTTGCACTTTTGTTAGTAAAGGGAGCATGATTTCCTGTTGCGAAGTGTGACACCTCCAATTTTCTCCCTATTTACTTATTATAGATAACTTATGAATCACTCTTGGGTCTTAGATATCAAAAATTTGTCCAAAATTGTAAACTAGAATTTTTAAAAACTAAAAAGACGCTGGTACTGTTTACAGTGCCATTTTCCAGTTTTCTGGCCCAAATTTGAAAAATCATAATTAATTCTAGAAAAATAAAAAATGATTGATTCCAATCTCTAAATTTTTCTTGTTAAGTGAACTAGGGGAAAAATACTCATGGGTTCCAATTCTTGCCCATTTGATACAGTTCATTCAAAAACCACATGCTGTCCGAAATGGTTCACTCCAGTCTTCCAGATTTTATCTCAATCTTTGAAAAATCATAAATCTCAAAATACACGTCAAAATTTCGAAAACTTTATATCATTTTAAAGCTTAGGATGTGTAGTTTCTGACTAGAAAATTTCAGCCCATTTGGAGCTCGTTTGCTATTTTTAACTGTTACTTGAAACAGATTCGTTTTTCAGGGCCTTTGCAACCCCTTTAGCTTTGAAAACCAATTTTCTTAAAAATTCACCAAAACCTCTTTTTGGTTCCTTACTTGCCTCTAATATGCATGATTATTCCCTTATCCTTCCTTGTTAGTTTTAGTCCATTTTTAGGTATGCATCATCACACATTTACATGGTACCTTGAGTAAAGGTTTAGAGTTACGGCCACAACAACCAAAAACTTCAAGAGAGCTAATAATTCAAATATTTACACAAAACCATGCAAGCAAGAGCAACTTCTCCATGCATCAATAATCTTTTCCTTACCCTTGTTTGAGCTTGTACCCACATGGTTAGTGGATGGGGGTTTGAGATTTGGGAATCCCAATAGTAAAACCACATAATCATAACATAGTGAATGTGCATACATGACTTTATGGCATGTGTATGAATACATAAACAAGTGACACATCAAACTTCCCTTTAGCATGCATATGGCCATAGCACAAGAGTCACATTTCATACAAAAATCATGCACTTTGCTCATCATAAAAGTTCATATAACATTCACAAATCATTTTCTTAAACATAAAAAGAGATTAGTAGTTTTGCTACCTCAGGATCTTAGCTTTCCTTTAATCCAACTTCCAAAGTGTTCTTGGTTCTTTTTCAAGATGCTCTTGGGAACTCTTAAACCCCTAAAAATCATGGCATAACATCCACATAAACATGCCATCATCAAAATGCAACAAAACTTGCAAAACACATAAAAAACCCCCCTTTTTGGTTTTCTAAGTGTCCTACAAGTTCAAGACTTGATTTTTATGGCCCTTTGAGCTTCTAAAATCCATCTCTTAGCTTCACCCTATACAAAACATCATTTTGAAGCTAATGGAACCATCAAAATGCTCAAAAACACATCCTTTCTATTTTTTCTTTAGCTTGGACGAAAATAGCAAAGATAAGGAAAGGAAAGGTTTTTCAACTTTGCTCATGAAACCATGTGTTTCCTTGCTTCCAAAAACCCTTTTTCTTAACCTTGATCTACTCAAAAACACCTTTCCTTAGACCAAAAGAAATTTGGGCAGCACCTCCCCATAAACATGAGCTTCCCAAAATTTTAAAACAACTCAAACCAACCAACAACAAAGTTCATACTACTCAAAGAGTGACTTGTAACCGTTTACCACTTTAAAAACCTTCTCATTTCTATTTTCAACTCTTGAAATCTTAGCCTTCCTCTTCCAAAAGAAGGGCTTATTCATGGAACAACTCAAGAGAAAGGTAGTGGAAGTTACAAGACTCAGGAAAAGAGGAAGATTTGGTTGTTATAAAACTTTACCTAGAGTTATGGAAGCTTGAAGCTCTTCTTCTTGCTTGGGGAGGGAGTGATTTCTAGAGAGAAGGAAGAGAAAAATATGATGGTAAGAGAGAGAGAGAGGGCATGCAAATGAGAGAAAGAAAGAGGGAGAGACTAATTAAAGTTGGTCTTGAAAAATTGTGTGGTTTAGAGTGAAACTTGGTGACCAAGTTTTGAAATACTTGATCCTCATTGTGCCACTTGTTCTCTTGGCATTCCTTGCTGAAAATGGCTCCCTTTTGCTTGCCCTCCAAGTCTGGTTGGCTGACTGGGCCCTGGCCCGGTAAGTTACTTGATCTGGTAGCACGCATTTCCGTAAAGTACCCTTTACGCGAGTAACTACCTTTTTACTTTTTCGGAGACTTTATCTTTCGTGTGGCGCCATTCCCTAGGCCTCCTTGCCTAGGTTACATCATGTCCTAGTCCATAGCATCTCTAGGTTTCCCTCGTAACTCGTCAGGATTCCTCGATTTGCGTGCAACACCGTAAAACGGGCTTCCGGTGCCCAATTTGACTTAAGGACATGAAAAAATTCTGTATTTTTCCTTGATTCTCAAGCTCTTTTCTGTTCCTCAAAATTCTTCCCGGATTTTCCGTAATTAATTTTTTAAGAAAATACTTTTTTGGGATTTTCGGGCACTGTTGTTTTTTGTACAACGAAATTGCCCGCACCGGATACCGGGTAATAATTTTATTAATTACTTTATAACCCAACTAAACTTTTCTTAGTTTGGGTCTCCGGCATTTGAGGACTTCTGCTACCTCAAATAATTATTTTCCAGTCGTCCTTAACTCCGAAATTATTTATTTACCACTTGTTTACGAAAATGCCACTACCTTTTCTACTTTTGCCATAATTTCCAAAATGCCATCACTTTTCCTACTTTTTCTTAATTCCAACCTTACCCTTGGTTGACTTTTGACATTTTTGGTCAACTTTGACTTTTGACCAAATTACCAAAATGTCATTATTTGGTGACACTTTGAGCCTTAGATCTTTTAGTCGAAATGACTATTTTACCCTTATCATGTAGGCCAAATGACCATTTTACCCTTAGTCATTTCCACTTAGACTTCCCAAGACTAGGGTATTAGTCAATTATTATCTTTCTTTCCTTTAGGTATTTTCCTCTATATTTTTCCTTATTTATTGGTCTTAGATTATCACATAATTTACTGGTCTAGCTTTTAGTTTAGGCTACAGAAATGCGGATATTACACGAAGCGTGGCCCACATCTATATATTCACCAAATATGTATTTTAGCTCCTTGCAATTATATATATATAACTCTTTCAACTTGGGAACGTCTCAAACCAAAAGGAGTGATGATACCATTTCTAATTTGCCACATCCTTCAATTTCAAGAGATTTTAACTCTGGGAATAGTGGGTCGTAATTCTTCTTACTATCAACGACTATCATTTCTTCTTTCAAACTAATATGCAATTAAAATTTTTAGCTCCTTACAATCTTTAATTACTAGTTCTTCCAATAGCACCAGACTTCGAGCAACTGAGAGTTGGAAAATTGATGGTTGGAACATTGGGCAACCTATAATTCGTAGGACCCTCAAATAAGGAAGTTTGAGATTTTCATCTAAAAAAATGTTTTGTAGCTCCATACACTCCTTTAACTCTAAAATTTGCAATTGCCTGAGAAACCCAGAAGGCATAGCTCCCCAATATAATTTTTTCACATCCACACCATCCATGCAAAGCTCAACCAATCTTGAGAAAACTGTGATGTTGGAGCAATGATATTTACTATTATCAATAAGGAACTCAATGCCATCCCTTTCATACAAGTAAAGCTTCATTAAATTATTCATGTCTCCATCTTCCAAAGGAATAATGTCGGGGACAAGACTTCTCCCTCCCACTTGTCCAATTTTCCCCAATTCAAGAACTTCTGCTTTTCCCACAAGGTAGCGGAACATGGATGCTGATATTAAATGTTTTATATGTTCTAGATTGAAGCAATTTTTGAGGCCATTATCATCAGCACCAAAACGTTCAAAACCATCACAAGCAATAGAAAACATTCGCAATGTAGAAGGAGATACATATTGAGCAATTTCATCTTGAATTGCTTTGTCTTCCTCTGATTTCTAATCCATGACATTGTCATTCCCAACAAAAAATAGTTCTTCCAATTGTGGACATTTTTCAATCACTTCAAAAGGATTGTTCTTTTGAATTTCACACTTCCTTAACCCTAACCGCCTCAGCTTATTTAGTTTCATAATATCCTTGGGCAATTCAAAAATTAGACAATTTTTGAACTCAAGTGTGACAAGACTTTGCATATTCATCAAAATGGAGATGTCACCAATTTCCCAGCCATCCAAGATAAGAGTATGCATATTCTTTAATGAAAGGAGTGACTGTGACAATGAAGGAGAGGGGATTTTTTTGGCATCTTCACCAAGTAAAAACAGAATTTTCAGTCTTGATATCCCTGTAAAGAATGCTTTTGAGTCATTCACTACAACATTTCCACTTATCCAAAGCAGAAGGATCTCAAGTTTTGTAGCATCAAATTGACTAGGAAAATCATTAGCACTCCAAAACACAAATCGCTTGTTTGCTTTTAAAGTTGCTCTTGAATCCATAATCACCTGAGTGTGTTCCTTTTCTATCCATTGGGCCACTTCACGAACCAAATCATGCATTTTTAGACACTCTTTCTCTTCAAACTTTAGCAGCAAAGAAGAATCTATGAGTTTGTTTTTCAACTGAAGTGCTTGGATCCTTGCTGCATAATATTCCCCAACTTCCTCATAAATTCCCGACCCTATACCAAGTATAATAATAAGGTTTATAGAAAATTCATAATCTTCAGGAAAAATCGAACATAATATAAAAGGCTTTTGGACATTCTCATTATTGAGATTGTCATAGCTTAATTTCAAGCAGTTATAAACCGTCACCAAATCTTCATCAACATCAATAAATCGCTTAGAATGTTATAAGGTTGTCAAAACTGTATTCCATTCTCCAACAGGCCAATTTCTTAATGTTCTAGCTAGCGCTACAATCGCAATTGGTAATCCTTTGCATTCCTTCACAAACTCTTGTGCAAGAGAATAATCAACATCACTTCCAGCATGAAACAAAAATATTTGGCATGCATCCTCATCGCCTAATGTGTGTAGGTAAACTATATGCTGGCATCTCATGCCTTGACAAACATTTGAATGGCGAGTGGTTATCAAAACATAGCAATTGTTGTGATCACGTCCTGATGGAATTCCAATGTTTGCAAGATTCAACTCCTTCCACACATCATCTAATATTATGAGTAGTTTTCCTTGATTTTTTGAAAGTCTAGACCATAAAATCTTTGAGTGATCTGCTTCACATCGTTGATCTAAATCCAAACCCATGGGTCTTGCAATGTCGTCACGAATTTTGGTGATATCTGGAGGATTGGACACAACAAGAAATATGACTTTCTCAAATGATTTGGATTCTTCAAGTTGGTTGCCCACTTGTGTTGCCAACATGGTTTTACCCGTTCCCCCCATCACTTGCATTCCAATCATGCAATGATTTCCATTTTTTAAAGCTTCCACAAGTTGGTTGAATTTTTTCCTTCTGCTCTCAAAATCCATGAAGTCTTTTGAAGCATGGTACTTTATGCCTGGAACTTCAGCTGGATGAGCCATTCTGTCAAAGTTACATTTCTTCACGTGATCTTTAATGGCTTGTATCCTCTTTGCCAATCTCTTCCCTTGTTGATACTGCCAATAAGGACACCAACCATAAGACCATGTTTGCTTGATTCTAATGTTCACTTGAATTACTTCATCAGCCTCCTTGATCCAATTTTGAACATCATCTTCAACTTGATTCTCATTTTTTTGGGCATCTTCAATATATTTTTGGACTTCATTTCGTTTTGCAACCAAACTGTTGTTTTCTAATACAAAATTCTGAACGTGGTCATCAAAATGATGGAAATACCTAACTTCCTTGATGGTTTTATCCACCAATCTCAAGGCAAGTTGTGTTAAAAATTCTTCCCCTGGAAATGACATCTAAAATGGACATGGCATTAAGAGTAACACTCTAAAAGCAGTAATTAAAACTGCAAAATGCGGCGATGATATATAATATTTTACAAATATGTAACATAATCTAAATAAGATTTATCATGAAAGTTAACTTCTAAATATTTGCATATTCTTTCTTTGATTGACGTGTGATCCAAATTTTAATAATTAACTTTCTTGATGGTTTTGGTCCACCAAATGAAGGTAATATTTTTAATTCAATCCCCACATTGGTCACAATATTCCTATAGGCATCGTTATCTGAGAGGGATATGGGACCCTTGTTTAGAGTCTTTTCATTTGCCTATTCTAAAATAGTACTATAACTTAATAAAAATTCAGATATGAGATTTTCAAGCCAATCATTTTTTAAAAAACCTAGACTTACTCTTATGATTATTTATTAAATAATTTTATTTTGAATAATTCAAAATTAAAATATATTTTCTTTTAGTTAGTGTGGGTAAAATTACTCCATTTTTTAATACACGCAACACTAACAATAATCCTTATTACTATTTTAAACAGGTATGAATACGAAGGCTCAATCCCTCAAGACCCATCCTCAACCAAATCATATCAAGAACGGGTTGACCATTGGGTCCCATACATATGTACCTATTTTCATTTGCTACGCGTGTATAGTCTGTTATTATGGTATTTAATTATACAGATTTTAGTATTTTATTCTACATATGAAATTTATTTTATTTTATTTTTAATTTTAAATAATAGATAATAGGATGTAAAATTTCAAAGTAATTTAGTGATCAGAAATAATTTTAATTTTAGTCATTCATTTTCATTTATAGTTCTTAAATTTAATTTGTTTTCTCACAAAATGTAACAAAACAAAAAAAAATTGTTCAAAATCAAAAGGTTAGCATGATCAAAAGTTGAAATTTATGTAATAAATGATATGAAGAAATTAGATGCCTTTAAATACCTCAAAAATGGCATGCCATTGAACCGTTTGGAAGCAAAGAAATTGCAAAATGGAAGTACAAGAGAAGTGAATGAGCCATGAACACCAACAAATCACCGAACACAAATCTGCAATGATGGTGAAACTTTATTACTTATTCAGTTTATTTTGTGGTGTTTAATGAAAAAATGCAACCACGATTATGAGAAGCAATAAAAGTTCTCTAACTTATTTATCCAATAGGCTATAAATTATATTGAAAAAAGTAACTTTTACAGCGAATCCAAACAAGCACAAACTATTAATTTAGATCGGTAGAAACTGCTTTTTAAACATGATTTATAATGTATGAAGTAAGTATGCAAGAAAAGTTTCTTCTTGGTTTACATAAATGTACTTGTCAAATGCTAAAATAAATAAGCTAAAGTGCAACGTATGTAGCTTTATTAGTAATCTCGATTTGACATAGAATTATCGGTGCAAATTGATGGGTGTTGAGATTTAGTATGATTTAATATTGATATTATGTCATATTTCATAGGCTATATATGTTAGGAACTTAAATATGAGATATTATAATTATATTTAGTTAGCTTCATTTTTATCAATACTTAATTACCTTCTAGTAGTGCTTATGTTTGCCTATATAAAATTAATTCCACTTGTAATCTTAGTTAATGTCTTGTGCTATTTAGCTTCTAGGAAGTTGGGATCGGCACCTACATTTAGCTAAGTTTGTTTATAATAAAAATGATCATTCTAGTGTTCCAGATAGCTCCCTTTGAGGCATTATAGGTAAGAAGTGTAAATCCCCCTTTTGTTGGACATAATTAAGTGAAAGTGTTATCATTAGCCCATGTTTTTTTGGAAAGGACTTCAAAGAAAGTAAAAATAATTAGTGTAATATCCCAAATTTCATAGACGGAAATAAAGGCCCAACTGATGAATTACGAAATGATTTGAGCCTCATAGATAAGAAAAAATAGAAAGGAAAATGCCTATAGATATATTAGTAAAAAAAGCTGAATTACCTGCGGATATTTCCAGCGGAAATGTTCCCCATGTAATTACCTGGAGCTTTACCTGCGGATCTATAATCCGCAGGTAAATTACTTGCGGATTATACATCCGCAGGTATGTTACCTGCGGATATCGATTCCGCAGGTAATTTCAGAAGCAATTTCCGAAAAGAAACCTAGGATACTTGCGAAATCATATTTCGCAGGTAATATTACCTCCGGAAATTCTTTCCGCATGTATAAGTTTCCTGCAGAAAACCATTTCGCCGGTAAAAACCTGCAGAAATTATTTCCACAGGTAAATATTTCCTGCGGAAACCTTTTCCGCAGGTATTTACCTGCGGAAATGGTTTCCGCAGGTATAAGTTTCCTGCGAAATAGACTTTCTTAGCAGGAAACTTATACTTGCGGAAACGATTTCTGTAGGTAAATACCTGCGGAAAAGGTTTCCGCAGGAATCTGCAGGTAAATATTTCCTGCGAAAAATGTTTCCACAGGTATTTACCTCATTTCCGCAGGTAAATATTTCCTGCAGAAAATGTTTCCACAAGTATTTACCTGCGGAAACATTTTCCGCAGGTTATATTACCTGCGGAAATGAATTCCGCAGGTAATCTTTAATTTAATAAAAAAATATAAATATGAATTTAAATTTGTTTTGAGAGTTATATGTTATATATCAATGAGCTTGTTACTGATTACAGTACACAATCTAAAAATTTTAATGTTTAATAAATTAGGTCTTATGAAATAGATACATTAAAAGTTTGTACAATGATTGTTATTTGTGTGTCTCTCTCTATATATATGATCTTTTATTATTCTCACCAAATTATACAGAAATTGAAAATGTTATTATTTGGTCAAATTGTTAATGGATTTTCTGAACTCTTAAAAATGTCAATTATTATTTTTTAAATATGATGAATTAAAATGATTTTGATCTATTTTAATTATTTGTATAACTAACATGTTCTTATATATTGATCATTCATCATCATTCTATGTATGGTCGATACAATGTCACATCTTCTTAATGAGTTCACTCTTATTATTATGAACAAGTATTCGTATTTTATTGGTCATAATTTAGTTACATATATTTATTTATTGCACTGCAAGTAAAAACAACAAAAATAGGTATTGTGTGAAGTTTATAATATGCACAAAAGGTAAGTGTATCATTAATTTACTAGAAAATGAATTATACTAATAATTATGTCTGAGATAGTATACAAGTTGAAAGAGAGGTGAAAACTTGAGAAGTAAGAATATATGTTTAACGTATAATATTATCGTGTTGATTAATATGATCAAACTTTTAAATCATTATTAATGAGTCGCTTTTGTATTTATCATAAGGAAACAACTAACAGTAATTTTTTATCCAAAATATTACATCTGATCATTAATAAATGCTTTATTTAGTGTTTTCAAGTTTTATTGATTGAAATAGCTAAAGTATAATTATTTTAATTTATCTAAATAAAATAAAGTTTAGGTTTAAAATTTATTTATTTTATCAGTGTATTATAAAAAATGGAGCAATACTTAAGTTTTTTTATAATGTATATAATTTACTTTTGATATTTTTCTTGTATTTAAAAATTTATAAATAATAAGGCTTTAATTTTTTAAGGCCTACGTTTTGGAGGGGAATTTGCATATTCAAAATTTTAATAAAATTTTAGCTCCCTTTCCCCAATCCAGATCCAGTCCATCGCTCTCTTTTTGGTCCTCTAAATCTGAAATCCCTAGCCCACACCCAATCTGCCAGTCGCAGTCACTCAATCTCGGGAGTCTTGGTCCCTTGCTCTCGGTCAGTGTCGGAGTCTTGGTCTCTTACCTCTCTAGTCAGTTTGGAGAGTTGTGCCGCCTCCCAACTCTGTCTCTCCTGTAACTAAATTTGCTCCTTTGCATCCCAGATTGCAACACAATTGTCCTGCGAAGATCTTGTTCGGCATAGTCTTGCGCAAATTACCAGGTGGCGCTGCTGTTTTCGTATCTCTGTGATGCCTTGTTTTGTTAAGAAATTTCCAATTTTGTGTATATTTTTTATATGCATGTTTCTGTTAAGATATTATTTTGTTAAGAAATTTCCAATGAATTCGCTATTCCATAGCGAGATCTCCTTCCATATTCGCATGCTTATTTCTGGATTTTGAGCTGTTTCATGAACACATACAGATTCAAAGTAAGCTATTACTAGTCTTGGTCTTTCTGGTTCAACCAGACACTCATTTTTGTAGTATAACAACAATATAATATCAAATTTTTCCTGGTCTTGAGTTTGACTTCTCTATATCAGTGGTAACTGGTGGGAAGAATCAAGAAAGTTCTTATATTATTACGTTGGATGGTACTTATTTCGTTCATAATTTTCTGTTGTTTTGGGTGAGTTCTCTTTATATTATCATAGCTCAGAACAACTGAGTTTGAACATCAAGTTTTGTTTGTCTATCTTTTTTGAGCCCTGTTAGAATAAGTTAGCCTAAGAACTGGTTTTAAACTGATGATCCACAATACCTTCTTCTGTCACTTGTTTGTTTGATAAGAAGCTTTCTTTATTAGAATAACAAGGAATTTCGCTGGTGCCAAGTATGACTTGATTGCTTTTGATGATGGTTGCTGGCTATTATAATTTTCGTGGTATCAATTACCTTACCATACATAATGTTGTTTTTTCTCAACTGCCCCAGTACAAAGCAACCCCATATATTATCATGCTGTGGTAATCACTGCATTCTTTCAGAGCTTCATCCGCAGAAATTAGTAGCCACTGACACGTGCAAAAACCTTTACTCACACTACAATCTGCTATGACCCTCTTTGAAGGCCAAACCTACATAAGGGAACATAGGAACAAGGGGACCTAGGGAGCTGCCACCAAAAAGGGTACAAGCTTTAGGAGATTCCAAGTTGACTATGTAACTTCCTACTATTTTGGAGATAAGAAGTATTTCATAGGGTGTGCTGTAGACTTGCCGGTATTTTGGGACATGTTTATGGTATTTTGGGCTATTTAAGCCATGGCCTCTTGGTAAGTTAGGCATGGCATATTTTGGACAGAAGTAAGGCTAGGAGTGTGCTGGTTTACTCAAGCCAGATCGTAGAGTGAGGCTGTGAGAATTTATCACAGATTGTAGCTTCTCTTTCGCATAGGGAGAGGAGTTTTTTGGCTTTCAATATGCAAGGAGAGCTAAACAACTAGCCTTGCTTCTAAGACCTGCGACCCTTCTAGATTCAGGTTATACTCCCTTAATTTTTTTGTAGTTGTGTCTAGAAAACATTGACCGAGGGGTTATATACTTCAAAAATATTTGAACATAGGACTTTGTCAGATGAAAACCCAATTAATGAAATACTTGATACTCTAGATAGTACATACTCAAGTTTCATAAGCCCTGGGGAATTTACTCTTCTGGTTTTGGTTGGTGTTATTGGGGGGGGGGACAGAAGAATCCAACCTTTGTATGGATCACCCGTATGTTCTTATTGTGTTGTCCTTGTTTTATGATTCCACGCACACACTGTACTACTCATCTCATGAGCTCCGCTGCATCAACAAGAAAGCATATAGTTCTAGGGAGTTTAGGACCATCTAGAGAAATATTGTTGGTTATGCCTATCTTAGGTAGATTGTGTTCGCGCAAAAGTATCCTGGTTGACACTTTCCCTGGCTCTTTCATCTTTGGACAGATCTAGCCTATAACTGTGGAGCTGAAGATTTTGGAACTAGTTGGACGGGAACTTAAGTTGCTTGGGAAGGTTAAGTCCATCCTTTTATATATCATGCTTGCAAGGAATTAATGGACCTTACTGATGTTGAACATGATAAATTATTTGCATTTGACATTGATGATTAGGAGCTGTAGTGGGAAGTAATAGATCATAATGTCTTCTTTATGTCTTCCATGATTCTTTTACTGTCTAGAGGGTCGGCTGGTGGATATGCAAAGAAAATTAAAAAAAAGGATTGATGAAGTTATGAACTTATTCTCATGAATTAATTTCTTCATATTCATACTAATGATTAGGTGATTTTGAGTATCAGTAACTTTTGTGTTGACTTATTTTAATTTTGAGTATTTTATCCCAACTGATAAATTATAAATTGGCTTTATTAGTATTCTTTTTGGTTAGGAGTAAATAAGGTTGAGAGTTTTATGTGGGAGTTTAAAAGTTCCATAGCAATTAACTTATGTTTGGATAGTATTCACATAAATCATTTGTGGCTGTGAAATTACTAAATGAACCAATGCATTGTGTTTCCTAATGTGTGTGTGTATATATCTTAATGATGGAAAATTGGCAAAATTGGGCATTGTTATTGAAAAAATGCATTGTATAAATTTAGATGCTTTAGATAGTTATAGCATGCAATTTTCTTTTTTGATCCTGGTTATTGAAAAAAAAAGCTGCTAAGGTTAAATTCCAATAATACTTTCTGATCCATGTTGCCTATGCCATATTATTTTGTACTTCTAAATTCAATGCTATGCTAGTATTGCGTGGTTTTATTATAATTACAGGCTATGTGCAGAAACTTGTGCTTCTTTGTTACAAATGCTGTGTATGAGATTTTATTTTTTGTTTTAAATGCACTGAATCAATTTTACTGTATTTTTAGTGCTTGGGTTAAACTAATGAAACTTATAAAACATTTATAAAATATATGTTTGTTAATATA
>JANTPZ010139830.1:0-28219 GCA_025593235.1 Vachellia pachyceras | reverse complement strand
TCCATATTGGTTAAAATCACATAATGATTGTATTGTTTGGAGCTTCTAACTTTTATATGTATTATTTTTAACTGTAAGACTTTTATCAGACATTAGGATGTATGCTTATGGTTAAAGACATCGTGTACTTGATATTGCTATTTAAAATTTGATTGTCGGGTAAATTGTGTGATTGAATAGGGTTTGTTTGTAAAACATTTTTTTAAATGCGTAATTGATTTATATTTAAAATCTGAGTTATTAGTGATAAAATTGGCAAATATGGTGATACTAAATTCATGTAATTGTTTATTTAGCGATGAAATATAACACATTTAGCGACGGAATTGTTAAATTTAGCGACAACCATGTTGTTACATCTGGCTCATCGCCACTCTCTTGGTAAGCTTATCTGGCTCTCATATTATGTTTTCTTTCAAGATTGTATTGTATAATCATCTAATCAATTTGATGGCCATTAACCTCAAACACAATCATTAATCACTCCTCGCCTTGAGCAAAAAGTATAACCCTATTTCAAACCCTTCCTTTATCAATTTGCTGCTATAATAATGTCTTTTTGTCCCAGCTGCTTGTTCAAGTCTTTGGTTTTTGTTTTTGTTAAATTAAATCATATATGACCGATGCCGAACGCGTCCTTAAATTGGAGAATCTTGGAGCATCAAAGCCAAAAGAAAATGATGAAAGTAGCTATGCATGTGTCATCCTTCCATATCTCTCTATGGAATCTAGCATCCTCAACACATGAATTTGTAATTTCGTAATGATGATGATGACAACATTCAGGATCTCAAGTCTTTTGTGAGACATAATCACATAATTCATATAGTTTATTGTGCGATTTTAAGAGATAGATTATTTTTGGGTCTTATATGGAGTGTGCGCAATTGTACGTGTGTGTGCTTGTTTGTGTCCTCTATCTTTGTCAATGTGACAAGGTTTTCATATTATACTTGGATCAATGACAAAGTGTCTTTTTTTGTGGCCTCACCTATAACTAAATAAAATTTCCTTTTTAATTGAGTAGCCTTGGAATTTTTTTAGTAAAAGCTAAGACAAATTGTCGACACTTTTGGCATGGTATAATTGTATTTTTATATTTATATATGAGTGAACATTATAAGTTGGGAATTCTCCTGTTGTTTCGCTGAAGCAAAAGCTATTGCATATTGCCCTCAAAACTTTTTTGCTTGTAATATTCTTTGGCTCCCTCTGCTTGAAAAATGTATAAATATACTAGCTGAAAAAAGCCCACATGCATCACATGGGAGTTTACAACTTGAATTTATTGTTCATTTCGAGGCCATATGCATTATTTATATTTTTCTTGAAGTAATTGAGCTTCCCTCCATTAGACTGTTCATAATTGATGGGGAAGAAAGCTTATGTAGAAAATAAAGGCCGGGCAGTTTGTATTATTAATGACTTCTAGCTTCTGGCCAAAAGAAGGATTTTTGTTTTTTTTCCTTTTGCTTTAATATTTAACTGTGTTTTGTCAAATTAAAATTCCATTATCTCTTGTACTTTTGCATTAATGAGGCTAGTGATGTTAATGCTATCAATTCCAATTATTCATCCATAAACCCACTTTTATGATTTGTCTTTTTAAATTTGAATGTTGTTTACAATGGTTTAGGGTTTAATCAATGGATCATACTTGGATGAATGCCTTAAGAACTACTGATGTATATGAGAATTGTAATATCCACCATTTTCTGTAAATAGAAATAGAAGCCAAATTGATAGATATGAGATAAGACAAGGCCCAGAAATGAAAGTACAGAAAGAGAATATATCAATAGACCAAAGAGACCTTGGTCAAATTAGTCCTAAGGCTTTGAAAATTCTAGAAAAAAAAAGTAAGCCAAAGTGAGCCCATAGTAGATTCTGTTGGCTGAAGCATGTGGCACAGAAAGCATTAAGACCTCGTTGGCTTCAACCAACATTCTGGTTGGCTGAAGCATGTGACATAAAGAGTATCAAGCCTTCACTGGCTTCAGCGAAGATGCTCCTTGGCCGAAGCATGTGATGCAGTGAGCATCAAACAAGGGCATTTTGGTCAGTATGGAAATATGCAAGGGCATTTTAGTCATTTGGAAAAGTCAAAGTCAAAGTCAAAAGTCAACTGTTGACCAAAATTTTACAGATGGCCAATAGACAGAGCTCGACTCGCGGAGCACAACCGTGAATCACGAATTTTTCAGATTCGGACTAGATTTTTATTTATATAATTTGAAGGGCAAAAAGGGGAAAGTAATTATTTAAGGTATTAGGAGCTCTCCAAAAATTTAGAGAAAAATATGGAAAAATCTAGTGAATTTTATAGTATTTAATAAAATTATTATCCAATGTACGATTAAGGCGATTTTCCCGAAAATTGGGAAAAAGACCTGAAAATCTCAGAAATATAATTATTTCAAAAATTAATTTTAGACAATCTAGAGGGAATTTTGGAAAAATAAAAAGGGATATGGAATCAGTGAAAAATATAGTATTTTTCAAGGCTCTAAAAGAAATTTGCTCTCTTATTGCTCAGCTTCAGGGATTTTGGACAGGATAAGTTAATCCTGTAAAATTTGAGAAAAGTAAAGGGTATTTTGGGGATAATAATTTTGTTATATTCAAGATGAAAATATGGAGATTAAATGAGGAAGAAAATATCTCTAGAAAAGTAGAAAAAGATTTACCGGAATAAAGTTAAGTTTACCGGTAAAAAGTGCAATCGGTAAAAGTAACTGAATGGGATCCAATTTGGTTAGAGTAACAAGATTGTAACCAGATTTTTAAAGCAGAAATGTAGCCATAATTACACATTTTCATCCTCCAATTAGAAGAAGCAAATGGCTCTTTGGTGGCACCATAATATCCCTTGGATTATACTTAGCTTATAAGACTTAATCTTAGCCCTTGAAATTGTTAAATGAGATTTGTTAAATACATAATTCCCTTCATCTTCCAGCCCATTAGAACCGCCACATTTGGGCAGAAAAAGAGAAGCAAAGACACCATTTGAGCTCAAGGAAGAAGAGGAAAAGCTTAAGAGAAAATCAAGGTAAGTGAAGAAGGTATCTCAAGCTATATACCAATCTCTTCCTTGTGATCTTCTCTTCCTCTTCCATGGTTTCAAAATCTGATTTGGTCTCTCTTTTTCAAGTTTCATAACCTAGGGTTCCTAAGAGAAAAGTGAGAAAGAGAGGGGTTTAAAGCCATCTATTGGTTGCAAATGTCTTGTTGAAAGGAGCATATTGATGTTGTTGTTGATGTTGATTGAGTTGTTTTCATGATTTTGTAAAATTGGCAAATCATGCATGAATAGGGGTTATGCTGCCCAATTTTCCTGTTGACATAGGAGAGTTAGAATCAAGCCTTACCATGCATGAATGTAAGCTTGAAAGCAAGAATATGATGAGGTGAATGTGTGTGATGTGTCTCGGCCTGAACTGTAAGTGGGAGAAGATGAATTGTTTTGATGTTTTTGATGCTTCCAATAGTTTTATAAGGAAAAATTGTGTAGGTTTACAAGTGTTCATGATTTTTAGATGGTTGTATATGATCTGGAATTTTTGGAAATTAAAGGGTAAGTGCTGTGAAATTCATTTTTTGGAGGTAGTATAATTGTAACATGTTTTTGTGTGGGCCAATGTTGTCCAATGACCATGAAAATTCCAGAATTAATGTAGACTTGTCAAGCTTTAATTTGATAGGTCATATTGATTAATTGGATTTGTGTGCTGGTAGATATGAATTTTTGAATTTAGGCACTAAATCTGGAACAAAGCCTAGCTCAGTTGGGTAAACTGAGAATTCTGAAATTCTGGGTGCACAAATGCCAACAGATAATATTTTTCACTTAAAGAGGACTTAATGAACTTCACATAGTAAGTTGAACCACCCCAATTGGATTTCTATAGAATTAATTATGATTTTTCAAAGTTTGGTCAAAGTGTTGGCAGCTTTTGGTTACCATGAGAATTTAAGAAAGAAAGTGACCAAATGTAATTTGTAGGAACTCCAAGGGTGAAAGTAAGCTTTTAGGGCTAATGTGGCCCATTGGGCATTCACTTTTCATGACTCTAATAATGTCATTACTTATCTAGGGCCATAAAGTGACAAAGCAAAAGCTATGGTTAGAGGATCAAAGTACTAGAGGAGGAGGCAAAGTCTAAAAGGTAGTGAACTTATTTACTTGTATGTATGCGATGTTATGTGATGCATGTGGTATTGCTTTGCTAGATTATGTGAAGCATGTATGAATGAATGAAGCTCTGTTTTGTTTTTACTATGGCCATAAGTATATTTCACGAAACATTGAGCACACAGCATTTCATTATGTCAACATGAGCCTATGTAAGGCAAGCAATCATACACTAGCATTCATCCTACATGCATTGTTTGTAATGTTTGCTACTGAGATTCCTCGAATCTCGCCCTCCTCCACTAACCAATTTTAGGTACAAGTTCTTCCAAGGGAAAAGAGAAAATGCATGATGCATGAAGCAAGGAATTTACATGGTTATGTGTATGAATATATGTTGTAAATCTTATGACATTTTAAGACTTTCATATTTTATGTAGTATGTGTGTGAACCCTGGTATGTTTGGTTAGTATGTGATAGTAAGGGACTCCCATTTGCATGATCAAGCATGACTAAAAGAGGTTTAGAAGTTAGGGTTTTAAATGGTGAAGTTTGAAAATGATAAGTTTGACTTTTTATCAAAGTGAAGTTGGTCAAATCCCTAACTTTGACCTATCGAGTAGCAGGGTAAATGAACTTTAAATGAGATAAAATTTTACATAAAAATATTTGGCATTGCAAGCTTTAAAACAAGCCAAAGAACACTGGATTTGGAGTTTTTTTTACAAAAAGTTATGATGTTCCAAAGTTTAAAGAAAATCACTGAAAAACTGGAAAAATGAAAAATTGCCAAATGAACAGTGTTTTCTCACGCATTAAACTGTATCAATTGGGCAAGCTAATGACTCAATGAGTATTTTTCCTTCATAGAGGAACTTATAGGCTTCAAATAGAAATTGGAAGCACTGAATTTCGATTTTTCTAGAATTAGTTATGAATTATCAAAGTTGGTCTAAAAAGCTGCGAATAGTAATTTTCAAAAAGTTGAAAGCTTTCAAATTGAGAGTTTTGGACCTTTTGATCACATTGAGGCTTCCCTTTTATTTCAAATCAATATAAAATGAAGCTAAAAATTAAGATTAAGGAGGATCACAAGAATGGTGTGGAAGAGTTTATTGAATTTGCTAAAAGAAATGCGACTAGTAAAAATGGGATGTATTTTTGTCCCTGTGTCAAGTGTATAAATGGGATTAGGCAAAATATTGATGATATAAGGGATCACCTAATTTGTGAGGGAATAAGTCTCCATTACAAAAAGTGGATATGGCATGGGGTAAAAGTAAATGCATATGCAGCATACGAAAGAGATTCTGTGGATGCAATAGATGAAGATATAATGGAAAGAATGATTCACGATGTTGAGATAGAATCTTTTGCCCAAGCACCGGTATATGAAAGCATGCGGAGCGATGCAGAGACACCATTGTACTCTGGGAGTAAGCATATACATTTGACGGGTACATTGCATTTGATGAACTTGAAGGCATCTTGTGGGTGGACCGACAGTAGTTTCACATTGTTGTTACAGTTGTGGGGTGATATGCTTCCAGAAAACCTTCCAAATCATATGTATGAAACCAAGAAAATCTTATTTACGATGGGAATGGAGTACAAGAAGATACATGCTTGTCCTAATGACTGTATACTAGACATAAATGGGTATGAAGATCTTAGTGAGTATCCGAAATGTAAAACTGCACGATACAAAGTGAGGAAAGGTGGTGATTGTGGTGATAAACTAGTTAAAAGGCAACCTTTGAAGGTACTGTGGTATCTTCCAATAGTACCACGGTTTAAGCATTTGTTTGCCAATGCAATAGAAGCACAGAAGTTGAGATGGCATTGTGATGAAAGAATATCTAATGAAAGGTATCTTCGACACACGGCTGACTGTCGACAGTGGAAGAAAATTAACGAAATGTTTCTGCAATTTGGTAGTGAGCCAAGAAACCTTCAGCTTGGACTTTGTACAGATGGAATCAATCCATATGGGACACTTAGTAGTACATATAGTGCGTGACCGGTGCTCATGGTGATATACAACTTGCCTCCCTGGTTGTCCATGAAACGTAATCATATGATGCTTACTATGATGATTTCTGGACCGAAACAGCCGGGGAATGATATCGATGTTTACTTGGCACCTTTAATTGAAGACTTAAAGAAGCTATGGGAGGAAGGCGTTAATGTGTTTAATGCATACAGGAAGGAGTCATTTAAGCTACATACGATGATCTTCACAACGATAAATGACTTTCCTGTGTACAGTAACTTGTCCCGATACAGTGTCAAGGGGTTTGATATGTGAAGCAGACACACACTTCAATCAACTTAAGCATGGTGGAAAGACTGTTTACCTTGGCCATAGGAGGTTTCTTCATCGGTTTCACCCCTATCGCAGGTTAAGAAAGAGTTTTAACGCTTTTACCAGAGAATGGAATTGCTCCAAAAGCACTAATCAGAGAGAAAGTGTATAGCCAGATAGAGCATGTCAACGTTATCTTCAGGAAGAATCATAGAAGTGCCAATGAGAAGAGCTTATGGAAGAAGCGGTCAATCTTTTTTGATCTTCCATATTGGTGTACTCTTGATTTGAGGCACATTATCGACGTAATGCATATGGAGAAAAACGTTTGTGATAGCCTTGTCAAGACGCTGTTGTACATACCAGGAAAGACTAAGGATGGAATCAGTGCAAGATTAGACTTAGTTGAAATGGGAATAAGAGAACTGTTACATCCAAAGCTAACAGATGATGGTAAAAAGGCGTACATGGAGCTAGCAGCACATACACTTTCAAAAGCAGAGAAAAAAAGTTTTTTGAGTGTTTACATACCATGAAGGTGCCGCAAGGGTATTCTTCGAAT
The DNA here is from genome assembly GCA_025593235.1 of Vachellia pachyceras. Taxonomy (NCBI): domain Eukaryota; kingdom Viridiplantae; phylum Streptophyta; class Magnoliopsida; order Fabales; family Fabaceae; genus Vachellia; species Vachellia pachyceras. The sequence continues at coordinate 21,216 of JANTPZ010139830.1, read as the reverse complement.
GTGAAAAGGCTTGTTTCATTATATGGTTTAAAACTCGTTGGATTAAAGTCCCATGATTCTCATGTATTGATGCAACAATTATTACCAGTAGCTATTAGAGGCATTATGAAGGATGACGTTCGAGCCACCATAACTAGGCTTTGTGTTTTTTTTAATGCTATATGTAGCAAAGAGATAGAAGTTGAAAAGTTGGACGAATTGGAAAATAAAGGTTATATTATTCTCTCCCAACTAGAGATGCATTTCCCCATGCATTTTTCGATATAATGTTCCATCTGGTTGCTCATTTAGTAAGAGAAATAAGGCTGTGTGGTCTGGTTTACATAAGATGGATGTACCCTTTTAAGTGTATCATGAAGGTATTAAAAGGTTATTCAAAAAATCCTTATCGACCTGAAGCATCCATTGTGGAAAGATATGTAGTGGAAGAGACTATGGACTTTTGTAATGATTATCTATCTAGTTTGAATGCACAATCATGCCATGAATAAGGGGCAAGCAAGGGAACATAAGGTTTAAAAGTGAAGAGTATGCCTCATGAAGGAGTGTTACAAGCACACCTATATATCTTGAATAATATGGAAGAAATTCAACCTTATTTCGATGAACATAAGTAGGTGTTAAAGATGCATCCTAGAAAGAATGACATGCATATAGCGAATGAACAGAATAAGACATTCATAAGATGGTTAAGGAAAGGGTTTCTCGTGACACCGATGCTTCTGAGATGACCAAATGATTAGCATGGGGGCCTGCATTTGAGGTGGTCACCTGGAGTGGTTATGAGATAAATGGGTATTCATTCTACACAAAGGTTCAAGACGACAAGAGTACAGTGCAAAATAGTGGGGTGATGGTTGTAGTTGAAGCCATACATTTTTCAAGTTCGAAAGACAAGAACCCTATATTGGCATCTATGGCTTACTATGGAGTTATTGAAGAAATTTGGGAGATGACCTACAACAAGTTCAAATTTCCTTTATTTAAATGTATGTGGGTTAACAATAATGCTGTTGTAGTCGACCAACAGTTTGGATTTACTTCAGTTTATCTTGAAAGAGTTGGTTATAAAGATGAGCCATTCATTCTAGTAAGTCAGGCCAGACATGTGTTTTATGTCACAGACCTAGCAAATAAAAAAATGTCGATTGTACTTCAAAGTAAAAAACAAAAGGATGGTGATCCAACTTTTAACCTGGACGATGTACCCCCTTTTACTATAATCCACCTAGACCACATGAAGTGGAATTGGTTGATGATGATCACTATGCTGTAAGACAATATCACTGTGAAGGAATATGGGAAAATACATAAAGTAAGGAGTTAATTACGATATGAGTTATAGTATTGTGTGTTATATGTTTTTATGAGTTTTAATATTGTGTGTTATATGTTTTTACCTTAGTTTACTTTATTAATGCTGATTGCAATTTATTTATATCTGACATTGATTTCTTAACAGAAATATGGCGAATTCTGATGAGTCACACAGTGATGGACACGTAGATGAAAACCCAATGGTGGTGAAAAAGTTTAGGGGATGTACAACTATGGCCTCATTAATTGCACGTCATCGCCAACGACGTGAGAAGGTTCATATAGAATTCAATGCTGATATGAATCCTATTGGTGATGAGAAAGATTGATGTATCAGCTATTTAGGGTATTTGGCATGAAGCAGAGTTAGCATATTGTACCCTGGATAGCGGTCTGTACCACAAGAAACATAGGATATGATATAGCAAGAAATTTTGGTTTGTAACTTTCAACATCACTTCATTTATGTCTTTATTTCAATTTGTTCAAATTTCATTAGACAATTTTGTACTTTGCAGCAAAACTATGATGTTCCTCACACTAAGGAACTGAAGAAGCATTGGATAGGCCTTGTTCGCATTCGGTGGAAAGACTTTAAGAACAAGCTGACACAATTTTATGTTCGAGGATCAAAGAAAGATGAAGATCCATGTCAAAAATATCTGTTTCTGTCCCCCGAAGACTGGAGGTTGTTTGTGTCATCACGGTAAAACCCACAATTTCAGGTAACATCCTTCAGTTCTCTACATTTTGTTGCTATCACTGACTCAAATTTCCCTCTTATCCGTTAATAAGATTTAAGTGAAGCCAACAAACAAAAGGGTGTTGCAAATATATATCCGCATTATTTGTCTTGTTGCAGATACAGAAAGATTCAACAAAAGATGATAGAGGAGGAGTAACAAAGATTACAAGAGGCATCTGCCTCAGATGCCGCTGTTGTAGTTCAGGCCCCTGCTCCTCCTCCACATCACAAAAAATGGAAAGCAGCGAGAATGAAAGGTGGCAAGTACATAAATGAAGCAGTTGTTGAGGTGGCTGGAAGGATTGTAAGTGCTAACATATAATAATTACATGTGATTGTTTGTCTTAGGTTTATTGGTACCTCACTTATGACTTATCATATGATGCAGGATGACCTTACACAGCATAGTAGCCAGGGGACTTTCACTCCAAGTGGGAGGATGGACATCTTAGCGATGGTGATTGGAAAGCCTGATAACCCAGACTAAGTTCGAGGGGAGTTGAGGGGAATATGTCTAGGAAAATATTTCGGACGACCATGATGCTTCAGCTGCTTTAGCTTGCTGACAAATACCAAGATTTTTGAATGACTATTAATTGTTCTTTCTGTGATTTAAGGCTTAAACTTGTCTAAGGAATTTTTTTGGAAAATTATTATCACTCTTTCTCTCTATCTCGGCCAATGATTAAACTCCTAAAGTTTCCTTAAACTGCTGTAGGAAAAGGTACCGAGAAAAAATTTCTCATTTTCTTTGACCTTGCTGTTTAGAGAATTGCTAAAAAAATTCTAGATGGAAGTTGTTTAAAACTCCTTTTAAAACTGCACTTTATCCTCTCTTTTTGTTCATGTGTTTATCTAGTTTATTGTGAAGTTTTAAACTTTTATTAGAGGATGCTTTTGGTTAGTGAATGGTTCCGCACATTTAGAATTAACTACTTGTCTTGTGAAAGCCAAGTATTGTTTTCTAGAAGTCCATAATTGAACATCAAGGCTTTTTTGTTTTTCTAAGGGACCATGACCATTGTGCCACAATGAACCCTGACTTTCTGACGGTACAAGAAATTATTCTTAACATATTGTAGCTTAGTGATCATGAAATCCAGCAAGCATGCTGATATACTTGAATTGTTTGATTCTTTTATTTAATGATATAATACGTACATTTAATAAAAGACCTTTGTATTTTACATGATTCATATCAGCAAAAATAAGTTAACCATGAGCAACTTCGAATAGGATATGGGTCTTTTCTACTGCGGGATCTTCTCTTTAATGCTATTCAGTTTTGCATCTATGAGCAGCTTCGAATAGATTATATGTTGGCGGTAAGCTCCTTAAGTTCTTTACTTGTGTGTGTACCAATATCAGAATAAGTTGAGCAGATCCCATATGCTTGAACCAAGCTAATGAGATACATTAGTCATTAGCTTGACTTAAGGATGCTGAACTTTTATTTCCCTATACTATAGCTATTTGGTTGTGGTTTTATGTTGGAAACGATCAAAATCATGGTTTTGGTGGAAGCATGGTTTTAGTAGTTTTGATGTTGTGTTTGAAATTGTTGACCAGGATAGGAAGGTTTGACAAAGTGAATGAAGTCCACAGTTTAGGTGTGCCCCACCTATGTTTAGAGTGGATAAGATGTTTGAAGTGATACAGTCTAAACTTCCTGGAGCTCCTCAGTTCTTTCTGTGCCTTATTCCAGAGAGTAAAAATTGTGATATTTATGGTTGGTTTTATATTTCTTCTGTTATTAACGAGTGGTGTCTAAATAACGAAATTGATGATAACTATTTAAATCTTCCAGGACCCTTGAAAAAGAAGAACCTTGCTAACTTTGGAGTTGTTAATCAGTGCATGTGTCCACAAAGGGTTAATGATCAATATCTTACCAATGTGTTGTTGAAAATCAATACTAAGGTAACTACTCTTTTCAGTGCTGGAAATTATGTGGTTGGCATTTGTTGTTAAGTTAATTCGACATCAACCATGTTCTTTGCTTTTTGTGATTTCGTTCTCTTGCAGCTTGGAGGGATGAATTGATTTTTATCTGTTGAAAGATCTCCCACTATTCCCATTGTTTCCAAAAGCTCCTGCAATTATACCTTTAATTGCTGTGGTAACTATAATTTATCTTGGGTGATCTTGCATGAATAGAATAAAACTAATGTTACATCCATTGATATGGTAAGGAGCTAGCTTCATTTTAAAGGCTTTATGATTGATTGCTTGCATGGTTTTTATGCTAAATTTGCAGGTTGTGAGCTCCAGACAGTGGCCTTTGATATCAAAGTATAGGGCATGTGTTTGAACTCAATCTCCAACGGTTGAAATGATTGATAATCTGTTCAAGCCAATAGGTGAAAAGGAGCTCAAGTGCATTTAGCTGCAAGTTCAAGAGAAATGGGCATGGAAGGACAATCATTATGGGAGATAGACAGCATAGGGATGCTCAAAATGAAGGAGGAGATGAATATGTTGATGATGACGATGATGTGTTCATTAATGCTTAGAATGAAGGAGGAGATGAATGCGTTCATTGTTTGAAGCTCTTAATTTTTATATGTATTTTTCAACTTTAAGATTTTTATCAGAGATTAGAATTTGTGTTTATGGTTAAAGATACTATGTACTTGAGATCATTATTTAAAATTTGCTTTTTGGGTGAATTGTGTGATTAAACATAATTTATTTATAAAATATTTAAAATTAGTGATGAATTTAGTGATAGAATTGTTCATTTAGCGTTGGAATTAGTGAGGGAAAAATAAAATTTAGCGATGGAATAGTAAGGCATAATATTCTAATTAGCGACGAAATGAGCGAGGGAAAATAAAATTTAGCGATGGAAAAGTAAGGCATAATATTCTAATTAGCGAGGGAAAAAGGAAATTTAGCGATGGAATTAGCGAGGGAAAAAGAAAATTTAGCGACGGAAAATTCTATCACTAATTTAAAAATTCTATCGCTGTCCGTCGCTAAATTTACCGACCCTCGTTTTAGCGACGGATTTTTTCCATCGCTAAATTTGCTTTTTCCGTCACTGAAACTGATTTTTTCGTTGCTAATTCTATCGCTAAATCTGATTTTTTTTTAGTGAATCAATAGCTTAATTAAAAAAACTGATAGTTAATAATTTACACAAAGTTATCACAATAAAATTGATAATTGAACATCATGCATCCTTATGAGTTTATGACTATTCTTTTAGGTTATGCACTAACATTTGGCATTTTTCTCTATAACTTATTACCTTGAGCATCATAATAATATATCATAATCCCTAAGGATTTATAGCTGATTTTGATATTTACTTTTAATAAATTGATGCATGTTTATTAATATGGCTTCTAGCCATATTGTAACATGTGCTTATAATTTTATTAATTTTTTTAAAATATTTTAATTTTGATTTACGTCACTAAATATTATTGCCCTTGTTGATTTAGGCATTCAACGTGCTCATAGAAAAAATAAATTTTATAAGTAGTTTTTAAAATATTACTTTTCAATTGCATGATTCTATATAAGTCATTAGTTTTCAAGATTCTATGTAATAATATTTTTAGGATTACAAAGCTCTTTTATATCTTTCAATATTTGAATTATAAGCTTCTAGGGCTTTAATATTTACAATTAAATCATCAAAATGTCATAAAATTTTTTTATATCATTTATTGAAATCATATAGACTTTTACAAAAGAATCATTACTAAAATTAAGATGTGGTTTTATAGTCATGTAATCAAGACAATTATTGTTGTCGTCCATCTAATAAAATATTTTAAACAACACATAATAATATTTTTCAAAAACATAATAAATTGTCAATATATCTATAAATAGGCTTATCACATGAATAATAATAATCATAAACAAATCATGAAGTGATATTTTTCCAATACTAAAGCTATATATATGGCTTCTAGCTATTAATAAGATAGAATATAATGTATATGACTTTTGCTCTATAATTTCAAAATAAAAACTATAGCTTCTAGTCGTTTAATAATTATTTAAAAGTAAAAATTATATATCTCGTAGCCACATAATCTCAAAATAGAAAATGAAATTTATATGGCTTCTGACCATATAATTTTAAATTTCAAAATATAAAAGCTATATGATTTCCGAACATACAATCTTCAAATATGAGATAAAAAATTATATGAGTCCTAGCTAAAATAAGGTAAAGATGAAAATTATGTGGCATGTGGCCCTAGAATTTATAATTATATTATACAATTTAAACATTTGTGTCACATATAAATATGTTAATGTCAAAAATAAAACAAGCCATGTGCTGTGTGATTTATTTAACACTCAACATTTACTCACCACATCCTGATTATTAATCAATAATCATATATGTGTGCTTTGTGTTATATTTTATATTTTAATTAGTTTGGCTTCTTTATGCCAATTAGCATGGTTTGATTAGTGAATTCACCATTTCCTAAAAAAATTTAAAGAAATATACGGCATCAAAACCTTTTTTATCTCAAAGTTCCATGAGACCCTTTTCAGTCATTTCAATATCTCACCATGTATCTATTCACACTCCATACAATTTTATTAGTATAAAGTATACATTTTCACCTCTAAATTTATGTAAAGATTCATTTTAGTCTCTAAATTTATAAATGTATTTTTACTTCTTTCTTAATGTTAAATATTGTTAATCTCATTAACATAAAATACTAACTCACCAAATTCAAATGGTGCAAAAATTTGCAGAATCAATTTGGATCCACGTCAATAATATTGAAGGCTTATGTCACCACCTATATGCACATGTGAAAACTTAATGGGGCTTATTTTTTGTTTATCAGGCTTAAAAGCTGAAAGGCCATTGTCACATGATAGAGTTGCCCTATAATGAAATATTGGTTTCTTTCTTAATAAAACTATAACATGCTTACATGATGCAGGCAATGGCTAATAAGAGTACAAGGGACAATAATGTTTGTGCTACACTTAGACATAAAATGTCACGATATTTGGTACTAAATAAGATTAACATGTCATCCAAGTACATTAACATAAAAAAGCGCAATTACTTCACAATAATGGAGAGTGATAAGGGTAAAAATGTCTTTCCATGTTCTCTGTATTTTATACAAGCTTGGGGTAGGAAGCAACTGGTCCTTGTCAACATGCAAAACAAAAAAATTAAATACTTTCAACTTAAATATGAACAAAATTAAGAACATGGCCACCATCACAAGGTCACTACAAGAGTGTACAAGGAACATATCTATTTGAAACTTGAATCCAACTTTGTGAGTAAATTTCTGTTTTTATCCCCTAAAATATGATGTTAATCAACTATAAAAGACTAAATTGGCAGTACTCGCATCTTCCAAGGAGTTCAAATTGATAAACCATCACTTGTCAATACTTGCACGTTAAATTACCAATTTATGCGTTTTAATTAGTCAAATTTAAATTATCACTTACAGCCCCCTCTCAAGTTAAAATTATAGTTCTTAATTATTATTCAATAGGCATTAAGGTGATCAATTTCACTTTAATATGATTATATGAGTCTAGTTGGTATATTCTCATCCTAATGGTACATTAGAATAAATTCTAGTATCACGTTACTTAGTCTAAAGTTCAATTAATATTTCTCTCATAAGCTTAATCTAAATTCTTCAAATTCATAGCTAAGTAGACAATAAGTTTAAAATGAATAAACAAAATTAAAAGTAAACATAATTGAATGGCCTAAACATACTTAAATCCTTAAATCAATTCATACCTACTTTATTCTAAAAAAATTAGCTATACGACTTTAATCAAATCCATTTCAATAACATATATGCCAAGATAAACAGATGAAGTCAAGATAAAACAAATCCTTTATCTAAAACCAAGATATTCTCTTTCTATCAGTCCCAAATAAAATAATAAATATTGAAAAATAGAGGAAAATAAAATCCAATCCAAAACTTTTTCTTTTCAAAAGTTTTAAATTATTATTATCTTTTAATATAATCACAATAAGATAAGATACTACTTGATAGGTTTACTATTTTGAACTCATAATTTTCTAAAATTATACTTATAAATGTCTAAATATATATGAAATATATCTCAATGAAATTAAAAATTGGAAAATTATCAATCACTATTACGTAATAGATATGTCTTAGAAATTTTCAGATTTGAGAAGTATAAAACAAATTAGTAGCATAATTTTATTGTAACCACAACCATCAACATAATTGCAGAAATGGGAGCTCTAACTTGAGAAATTTTTTCTTGAGGAAATAGGAAAAACCATTCAAGCTTAAAACCCCCTACCTTAGAATAGACCACAAATTTTCATTGAAAGACCACAAACTAAATAAAGATAAAATGTGAGCGAAATTTGAGGCTTCATATTATGACCTCTTTCGGAAAAGTAAACTCAATTTCATATATGAACGCGACAATAATTTCTAACTTCAATCTAGCAGTTGAAGGCATTTCCTCCCTAATTTTCTCATTATCCAGAAAGAGTGGAAGCAAAAAAATAAATAATAATACGAAAACCGATAAAGATGGAGGAAGAAGTTAGAAATTGTACAGACAAGAGGATGACAAAGCAGATAGCGGACTTAAGTTCAAAACCTATTTTCTCCAACCGAGGCATCCATGGGTTCAAGAATTTATTATTGATTCCAACTTCATAGTGTCCTCCATTTGCGACTTCAAGATATGTGGGTGCCAGCGTTCACATTCCAACACGAATATTGACAACCATAGTGGCGTTGAGGACCAAAGTGATGCCAACCACAACGATGAGTGAGGGTTGCAGAGTTAAGAGATTTCCAATTCCGAATGCGTACCTGATTTTTGTTTCAAAAGAAATAAGGGTAAAATGGTAAATGTACATTTAGAATGTCTCACACTAAGGTCCCTTGGAACTTTGTAGTTAATGAAAGATTTTCTGGAACTTTTCAATTATTATTTCTGTTGGTTGGGATCTTAATGTGATTTTCCCTGAAAGGAAAGGTAGCACAGTAACTTATTTAGGAATTTAATTCACCGAAAAATGAAGATTTTAGCTTTTTAGCTTCTTTATTTTAGTTTCTCGATTCCAACACAGATTAAAGACACTTACCATCAACAAAACGGATACTGTTTTTTTACAAGTGTAAGTGAAAATTCATGAACTAATGTCATAAGCCTAAAATGGATTAGTATGAACTATACATGTCACAATTTACGTATACGAATAATATTTACCCACTTAGTGAGTGATAGCACTCAAGTTTAGTAACATTTTTTGTTTAAAAGAAAGAATGGTGTTTTTCTCAGATAGCAAAACTTTTTTATTGTTCACATCAAAATAATTCATTACATCTTCAATTTTGGTCCGCATGTATCCTTTTGCTTGTCTTTTGTATTTTTTAATAAATTTGGATTGGAGTAACATATTTAAGAATATAATAAATGACAACCAACAAAAGAAGTGAGCAGTGCAATAATAATTAGCAAAATCTATGCTACATCGCAAACCAATTAGAACCGCAAATTCACTGCCATAACAAAAAATTAAGATATATTTCCCAAATTAGTCCCAAAAAGAAATATGCATTATAACATTAGAATTATATATTACATTCCAACCAATTTGTTCCTTAAAATTTGTTTGAAGTTTAAGAATCAATGCATAAATTAGCACAAATTATGTCATACAATAGAAAGGTAGGTCCATTTGTAAGTTGATGGTTAGTTTGTAATTAATGATAAGAAAAGAAGCGAGAGGTCATACCTGTCAAAATATTCAAAGGAAGTGAAGTACTTTTTTTTTTTGTTTCATTATTCATAGAAATTTGAGTTACAAGGGGTGGCAAATGAAGTTATCATAAGATTTGCTGGATTTAGTTATGGCCAAACACAGGGGAGTTGGTTGAGAGACGCTGCCAGAGTTGTTGAGTTGCTTTGTGGGAGGGAGTCGATCATCAACACAAATATCTTCAACCCTCTTTCTTTTCTGGCCCAGCTTCATCTTTAGCTCTGAGTAATATATTACGTGCACACCACCTGCTTCTACATGGATGAGTTCTTCCTTGAAAGATTCGTCGTAATATCCCAGAGAGAATTTACATGAAAACTTAATATCATTACTTTCTCTAGTATCGAAAAAACTTTTTACGCAAAACAAAACATTATCTGATTTGGATCCACATTCACACCCTAGATATTTATCATATGTATCAATGAATGTGTTATCATCACCATAAGTGATATCACAATAAAATTTAGATAATCCATTTGAGATGAGATGACTAGGTGCAACGCAGCAAAACACTATGTTGTATGATTGTTTAGGATTGCAAATGAATTCAATGGCTCCTGAAGCCTTTGTCATTTGTTTATATTTCATCCACTCTGGAACTCTGCTTTCTGGATAACATACTATAGCATTAAAACTATCATAATAACCAACATAATAGGGTGAACTCATCAAGGAATTCGTTATTATCTTCTCAATAAAGCCAAGTGTGGCCTCATCCAACTTTACACAATCAAAGAAATTCAAGGCACAATGATTGCGAAGTAAATGGTCAGAGCATATAGTCTCCAATGAAGTACATTCTCCGGCATCTAATTCTTTAAGAACGGGAGGAAGTCCAAGTATTGACTCAAGCATTTTGCATATTCTTAGGCAAATGTTTTTCAAGCTTGAAAGATCGTTCAAGGCTGGCAATGTCTCCAATGAAGTACATTCTTTGGCATTTAATTCTTCAAGAAAGGGAGGAAATGCATGTATTAACTTAATCATTTTGCAACTCCTTAAAGAAATGTGTTTCAATCTTGAAAGATCATTCAAAGCTGGTAATGTCTCTACACCAGAGTCATTCAATGACAACTCTTCTAACATTGTTAAGCCCTTGATACTGTCAGGGATTTCCCTCAAGCAACTCCACCCATCCAAACATAGAGATGTTAAATTATGCCAAGCATAAAAAAGGGAGTTCAACTTCTCTGGGTCAATTACTTTCTTAAATTCAGTAGCTTCAAACTCCTTAAGATTCATCGAACAACAAAGCCCGTCTAGTTGTAGACTCCTCAATCTGCCACCATTAACTCTAAACGTTCTAAGTTCCGTGCATTTTCCATTTGGAAGATGCAATATTTCAACCCTATTGTCAAGAAGACTGATATCTCTCAATTTCTTTGATGACAAACAGAATCGCTTGAGGCTATCACAACCCTCCATTTGAAGGTTAGAGAGAGATTCTAAATGAGTCTCACTCCCAAGACTCTCTAATTTTTCACAAAAATTTACATGCATCTCAACAATAGTTTGAAGAGATAAAATAGATGGGTGAATACTCCTCATATTTTCACAACAACTGAGATCTACAATTTCAAGCTTGCGTGCCATGGAGAAATCAAATAGCTCCATCAATTGAGAGGAACAACACAGATTTATTTTCTTTAGATTTGCAAGATCCTATGATGATCAAAATAAAAAAAAAATTACCCAAACTAAAAAGGCCTTAATAAATTTGATTAGAATGATTATATGTAAAATATACATTAGCACATAAGTACTTGCTTTCCATCCCAAAGCCTTTCAACATTGCTGTCTACTATCCGAAGTTCAACGAGGTTCGTAAGAAAAGAGCCTGATGGTAGATCTTCTAATGGATAAACATCCCAATGAAGATACCTTAATTTATTAGAAAAGGAGTCAAGAACAAGAAGCTCTATAGGAACCAACACTTTGATGATTCTTAAATTTTTCATCTTTTTGAAGATGTCAGCTCCCAATTGAAGACATTTTTCTTCAACCCTATTCAATATAATGCCTTCAATTTTATCACTTCCCTAACAAAAGTAAAATAAAAGAATCATTTAATTTTTTTAACAATTGTCAAAAATAAAAATAAATTGATATATCTTTTCCTTACTTGTTACTTTCCAATATACCACATAGTTCATCTGCATCATTTAATCGGCTAGTGTTTTAGGATTCTCATGAACTATTTGCTTAGCCATTTCTCGTATCAAATCATGCATTACAATATAGTCATTCTGAGACTTTATGAGAGCTTTATCAATAAGATTTTGTATTCCACTAACTTGTTCAAAATCACAAGCCTCCAGCACACAAGTAATTTCATCTTATTTTTTTGTCCCACGAAAAAGAATGCAATGTCTAAAAATATTTCCTTATCCATAGCATCTAATCCATGATAACTTATCCTCGGTATATTTTGAATATCCTTATGTGGGAATTTCTTGAGTTTGCGAAGCTCACTTTCCAATATTCTTTTGCTCTAGAGTGAAAGTGGGAACCCAAAACTTCTAAGGCTAAAGGAATGCGTCCAGCAATGTTCACTACCATTTTCGATAGCTCTTGATATTCCATTTTGGGTTGACTCTGATTGAAAGCATGTACAGTAAAAAGTTCAAGTGAGTCTTCAAAATTTAATACATTGACTTCATGTATGTATTTGTCATCAATTCCTCCACTCTTAAGAACATACTTGTCTCTACTAGTTACGAGGATCCTTCTGTCCGGTCCTAGTAAGTGAAGAAAGTCTTGTCCCACCAAATCTTTTAGTTGCTTGTGATTGTCCACCTCATCAACCACAATTAAGGCCTTTTTTGATTCCAGCCTTCTCATTGCCTCATTCCAATCTATGTCATCTTTTGATTTTAATAGCTTAGAAACAAGCTCTCTACGTAGAGAATTCAAACCATCAATCTGTGTTGACTTCTCTCTCACATTTCTTAAGAAGCAATGGCTTTCAAATTTAGACTTGAATTTGTCAAATATGGCGCTAGCAAGTGTTGTTTTACCTATCCCTCCCATGCCCCAAATCCCAAGAATTCGAACTTCCTCTGGCTTAATTTTCTTCTGTTCAAATTTGATTTCTAGGTATTTTTTCCATATTTTCCAAGAAAATGCCTTATTCGTGAATAAAAATACCTTAAATCTTCTTTTAACTGAATTCTCCATTTCTTATGCATGAAACCATTTTTATAAATTCACATAAATATCAAATTAGTTTCTCCTATTTGTTTCCCAATTATTTGAAACCCCTTCATATTTTCATAATTGCATTTGTCTAATAATTATTTATTTAGCCAAAATCAAATAAATACTAAAAATTCATTTTTGAGGTAATTTCTACTATTTATAACTATTCATTTATAATCTCTACCTTTATCTCTGAGAAATTTTGTTGAAATTATGGGCATAATTTCCAAATTACCTTTGCTTGCCCATAACTATCAGAAATTATACCGTTAACCAAAATTCGAGATGATAGATAACAAGGTTATCATAGAGTGCTTACTATTTCATTTGTACCCTGGCTAACTCTACTTTAACCTTTATTCAAAAGAGTCAAATGCTACATAGTTCTTAGGAATCATTTTATTTTATGAGGCAACTTTCAGAACTATTGCTCAATTGAACTTAGTAACATACATCATTGTAGTAGGAAATGAGACAGTAGCCATCCTGGGTTGTGGTAACCTTGCATGTAGGTTTAAGTCTCTAACTAAAGCTCATTAAGTTCCCTACAAGGGAAAATATCCAAGGTCCAATTTCTTGACCAATCATTACAGAAAAATACGTGAAAAAACACTATTCATTTCGTAATCTTTCAATTTTTCAGATTTTTCTTCCAACTTTCGTCTACCCAGAACTTTTTGAAAATAAGTCCAAATTCAGCAAACTTTGGCTCATTTTAAAGCTTGTCATTGGAACTATGCTTCTGAAAAATTTCAAAGAAATTGGACTTCCTTTACTATATTTCACTGTTACTTCGAGTTATGGTTTTGATAAGTATTGGACCCCTTTTTGTCACTTTCAACTTTCTCACTTCTTGACTTGCTATGCATACTTCTTTTCAACATAATTATGTGACATTTTAACCAACCTTCATGCCATTTCCATGGGTCTAAATGTAGAGGTTTATTATAGAATAATTCTAATTCTTCCAAAATTGATTTCTCACTTATGCCCTATACAATTTTGCCTTCTAAATCATTTGAATTATCAACATTATCAAAATCACACTCCTTCTCATTGTTCTGTACCTGCCCAAAATATTCTTCAAAAATTGGAGAAATATAATTTTTCTAAGTTTGCTTCTTATAAACTTGCATAATCTTACTTTTAAACCATTTCCTAACCATTATTTGTCACAAAATCATTCATCCACGATTAGCTCCAATTCATGTAGCACCTACCCTTATAGGGTTTCATGCCGAAAGTTTCAAAACAACATCAAACCAACACAATCCAACTATCAACAAGTTGCAAATCAAGCATAGGGTTATATTATGGCACTCACCTCTTGAAATTCTTTCTCCTCTTCACTTTCACTTACCTTGTCTCTCTTTAAAATAAATTTTGTAAGAGTTTCCCTTCATAAAATCATCTTGGATGTAAATAAAAGGAAATGAGGCCTATTTATAGACATCAAATTTTCCAATTGGTCCTTGAACTTCTTCATATTTAAAGAGGTGTTGGCTTGATCTTAGCCCTTGATTTTAATCACATTCCAAATGGATAAATCCTATGCATAAAGGGTATGATCTTGCCATGTGTCCATGTGATGTCATAAGGCTTATGTCACCCAAGCTGCTTGGCCTACTTGTACTGATAAAACAACTTTATCTGATAAAATAACTTTCTACTGAAAAATTTCTACCACATGAATATAAACTATTCTTACTTTTGTCCTTTAAATATGATCATGCCAAGTGGTTAAATATAAGCCATTCATCCCTTTCTTAGCTTCTCTTGGAAGCTTCCTCAAAAAAAAAAAAATTCTACACATGAGTCATAAGTCATAAGAGACCCGATTGAATTGATAAAGTAACTTTACTTTGAGATATTATACCACATGACTAAAATATCTTTTCTACTTTTCATCTTGCGATTAGAAGATGACATGTGGTGAGATTCAGTCCACGCAATCTGCATGAAAATAAAGCCACTTTAGCTTTCCTTAAAGTTACTTTATTGGTCCGGAATTACTTTTTGGGAATTCCTTCGTACTTAACCTGAATAAGGTCATTCAAAATTGCTAGAATTCATTCTGTTTCCAGAATTGTCTTTAATTAATTTTCAACGAAAACCTAATTTCAAGGTTATTCTAAGTCTTTCCTTTTATTTCATGGAATTTGTCTTTAACTTCCTCTTGAAAATAATTTTATGAATTACTACTATTTTCAAGCTATTTTACTTTCTTCTAAAATCATATATCTGAGGCCTCGAGATATTTTAAATAATTATTTTTGCTAATTATTTATTAAATAGCCAAAAATTAAATGACTTTTAAAATTCTCTTGAAGGTTATTTTGGTCATTTTAATTCAAACCGGGCCTCAATAACTGATCAATGTATTTTTATCTATCTTTTGAAACTCTGTGAAATTTTTAATATTTTGGTCAAACTTTGACCATAATTCCCTTGACTTTTCCTTAATTACCAAAATGCCCTTGAATTTTATAAATGGAAATTTGAATTTAAAAATGCCACTTTAGTCCCATTTTAAATAACATTTAAGCCCCTTGAATTTGCAATTTGACTCTTTGGTCCTTTACTTTTTCAAAATGACTATTTTGCCCTCACTTTTTCTATGCTGGGTAGAATGACGTTTTCACTTTTCATTTCATTTCATTTCTTTCCTTTCATTCTATAGACCCTTAATTAAGCTTTATCTACTTACACTACCAGAAAAATGCCATTTAGCAATGGAAAATCCGTCGTTAAATGTCTATTTTTTGTCACTAAAATGAGGGTTGCTAAATAGAAATTTTTTTATGGGAAATAGCCATTTAATGATGGATTTTTCTGTTGCTAAATGTCATTTTTCTAGTAGTGTTATTTAACCTTTGTATCCAATTATCAGAAACTTAGATATTACAAAAACACTTGGGTATGATTTATAATACTCGAGTATCAATGATATTTTATCAATACTTCCACTTGCACTTGAGTATAAGCAAAAGTATCCATACTTTACACTACAACACTTACAGTAGTACTCAAGTATTGTTGAAAATATTAATAAACACTCAAGTAATACATTTCTCACTTGAGTATTTATGATGAACTTTTGAAGTAATTTCTCAAATAGCATTCGAGCACTATTTTCACACTTAAGTATTAATCCAAAACTACAGTTATGTTGAAATGAATATGAAACAGTACTTGAGTAACATTTTCAACACGTGAATATTTATTCCAAACATCTAAAATGAATTTCAAATAGCACTCAAGTATAATTTATTACATTTGAGTATTATCCAATACTTTCAGAAGTTATCACTTACCATTAGAAGTAACACTCTTTTCAAATCTAACACTTTTAGTAGAATAGGAGTATTCATAAGAGTGTTATATAGAGCACTCAAGTAATCTATTTTACACTTGAGTATTGTTTCCAAAATCTCAATTCTAATAGAATGGATTTTAAACGACACTCGAGTATTATTTTCAACACTCGAGTGCTCCTTCATAAATTTTAGTTTTGCTGAGATAATTTTCAAGCAACACTCGAGCATTATTAAACACACTCAAGTACCTACTTTTTTTCTCTTAAACTGACGTTTGTTTTAGAGTGTCAGAGCATACAATTATTTGAAAATTTTCCTTAAACATGCTCTTCTAACGTAATCCATGCTTACGCTCATGAATGTTTGACAATCTCATTTAGCAACAACGTATGGGTCTCTACAATCATTAGTCGATGTTCATACTCAACGGATTAATCTTCTTCGACAAACGCTCGCTTCTTGTAAGAACACCAACAGCTAGTTCAACAGGCAATTTCACAACATCTATTCATTCTCTTTTAACAAACAAATATAATCAGAACATATCACAAGATCCAAAGCCCAATGGAAAATACGATGCTATTCTCTAACGGATATATTTGGCAACATCTATAAATAAGAGGAATGATAAATGAAGAAAAGAGACAAAGTATTTGGAGTCACCGAGTATAACTCGTAGAGTGTGGATTCGGAAAAATCGCACAATAATGATAAGACTCTGATATTATATTTCTCAATGAGCTTCAGTGTTAACATAATCCGCTTCATAGAGTGAAGCATTTCCCAAATGTAATCATCCTAATCTTCCGGGAGAAACTTAGGATAGACCTAAGTGAAATTGAGAGTATAACCTTACATGTGGAAAATAAGAGTGATTGTAAAAATCCTCAAGTGCCTAAGTTATAAACTTGAATCTGTTTCACAATGTCCAATTAAATTTGTGGGGTTTCTCAAGTACCAAGAGTTATAAATTTGAGTGGGTTTCATAAATGCTTGGAAAATTTTTTTTGAGTTCTCAAGTACCCACCATTGCAAACTTGAAATAGGTTATGTAAGTGCTGTATTGAATATGTGGCTATAACGGTTTCCAAGTACTTGGTTAAACTTGGAAAGTGTAGTGGATTGCAAATTTCAGAGAAGTTTGAGGATTGGATGTAGGTCAGAAAAGGTTGAACCAGAATAAATTGTTGTGTGCTCATTTTACTTTCATCTCCATTAATTTTCTAGTGATTTCATTCTTACTCTATCCAATTGCATTCTATGTTTTTATTAACTTATGATTTAGATATTTTGATTAATTGAGATTCGTTTAGAAAATTTTATAAACACCCAATTGATCCCCTCTTAGGTGACATCCATCATAACAACTCATTGTCATTTTCAAGCTTCAAGTTTTGAATCAATATTGCCTCATAACAATCACATTATAAGTTACTAAATTACTCCTCCAATGTCTAAGGTAGTTTTTTTTCATGCGTCTTGCTCTTGTTCTTGAAGCCTCTCTCTCTCTCAACACAAATTTTTATGAGTGAAAATGTTTATTTATACATGTGGGACCTACAACTTAAAATAAAACCCTTTTTCTCATTTTCCTTATATTTTCTCTTGATCAAAACTTAAAAATCTCATGCTTCTCTTCTCTACCCTAGGTTTGCTTATCTGTTTGCAAAAAAAAAAGTGGGATTATCTAGGCCCAAGTGAATTTTTGGGATTAGGATGTTAAAATCACCATTTTACCAAAGTTTTATTGGTAGATAATTACTAAATAAATGCTACAAGTTAATCTTTAATACTCTATAATGATTTTCTTTCTTAATTAGCTTCTTTAACCCATGACACTACTGCTTTAGAATTTTCAGGCTAGTAATATCCTTTAACTACCTTTTTTTGAATGGGTGAAGATATAATTTTAAAAATAAAATTGTATTAAAGGGCTCATTACACTACTAAAATTTAAGACTTTAAAAATGTAGATAAGGAACAATTTTACGGCAAATGCTAACAGAGTTAAACTCTTTTTTTTTGTGTTTGACCCATAATATCATTTTTTAATTATTATTTTAAAAAGAATGTCACATCCTCTCTCTGCCACCACCCCTCTCCCCGGCTCTATTAAGAAGAGGAGGAGGAGGAACAGGGAGAGCATAAAGACTTATAAGATCTACATCTTCACAGTAAAGCTATGGGAATCATGAACAATTTTTCATTCTTTT
The DNA here is from genome assembly GCA_025593235.1 of Vachellia pachyceras. Classification (NCBI taxonomy): domain Eukaryota; kingdom Viridiplantae; phylum Streptophyta; class Magnoliopsida; order Fabales; family Fabaceae; genus Vachellia; species Vachellia pachyceras. The sequence continues at coordinate 2,634 of JANTPZ010139830.1, read as the reverse complement.
GGTGGTCATTGATTCACCATTTAAAGAAGCAAATATATGATATAAGTTTTATTTCAAGTTACGTAAAAGTACATATTTAATTGATTCTACGGGACTGCCAAATAGCCACTAATTCTTCACTTCTAAAAGGCTTTGCCATATGCACCATGTCTCCAGTGTTAGTAATAACAGTACACAATAGTAATAACAACACATTCACTCATCTTGTTTGAGAATTCTATTGTCCTAATCAACAGAGCTTGAACTCATGGAGGGAATAAGTTTCTCACAATGTGGTCAACCAATGTTTAAATTTTGTTGGAAATATACCACATTTAGTACTAGGCATTGTTTCAAGTATGATTCCTTTTAAGTAGAAGGATGCCAATATTTAATACAAAAATGTTCTATTGTCCTACCTTCATTCATCATGCAAATCTCAAAAATCACTCATCCATGTGAAATTCTATTCATTAAGATTATTAGTTTGCTCTATTCTTTAAGATTATTACCTTTTCATTATTAAATGGCATGCAAATTTCTCCTGCACCATCATTTTTAAATCACAGATTAGTGGCAGAACAAAAAAAAACAAAAAGAAGCATTAGAAATTATAAATATTTCCCCAATTTTGTAAAAACATTAATTATTTTTTATCCTGTTTCATGACTTGAAATTTTTGTGATGCCATTACCTAGGGGAGAGCATAGAAACAGAACAACTGTCCATAGTTGAGCAATAGGACTCAATTAGTTTCTCCATTCTAAGCATTTTATAATCTCTGTTATATAGGTTGGGTTTCCATAATTAGTAAGTAGGGTTGGGAAAACAGGTTGGGCCCGCGCCAATCCGTCTAACCTTGGCGGGCTCGGACTGGCGAAATGACAGCCATCCCGCCGTTTTATTTTTTTTTAAAAAAATACATATTATATATATTACCTTTTTTCATCCTAATATTTTTTTACAAAGAAAAAAGTAATAGCAAACTCTATTTTTAGGAAATTATTAAAAACTTATTGATGAGATTGGAAAGAGAATCATGTAAATATATTATCTCAAAGAAAAAACTGAATAAAAAAGGAAAAAAGAAATTTATTTCTATTTTTTAAAAAAATAAAAACTGGCGGGTTGTTGACCCGCTTTCCCATCCCTATTAGTAAAGATGTAGTTTACAATGAATGAACCGCAATTATGCAATGTACTTATATACTTTTAATGCATTAAATGCTATAATTATAATTTTTGTTCTATCTCATTATAAATAACAAAATAGAATTTAAAATAACTTTCTTATATTTGAAAATAAAAATAATTGGACACAATCATTATGATCTACCAACCATTTATATTTTTGAATTTAGATAATTCCCCGTTAACAAAATTTTCAGCAATTTGTCATGATAAATAATCAGCAATCAATAGCTTAATTAAAAAAATTGATAGTTAATAATTTACACAAAGGTATCACAATAAAATTGATAATTGAACATCATGCAACCTTATGAGTGTATGACTATTCTTTTAGGTTATGTACTAACATTTGGCATTTTTCTCTATAACTTATTACCTTGAGCATCATAATAATATATCATAGCTGATTTTAATATTTACTTTTAACAAATTGACGCAAATTTATTAATATGGCTTCCAGCCATATTGTAACATGTGCTTATAATTTTATTAATCTTTTCAAAATTTATAATTTTGATTTACGTCACTAAATATTATTGCCCTTGTTGATTTAGGCATTCAACGTATGTGCTCACAGTAAAAATAAATTATATAAGTAGTTTTTAAAATATTACTTTTCAATTGCATGATTCTCTATAAGTCATTAGTTTTCAAGATTCTATGTAATAATATTTTTTAGGATTACAAAGCTCTTTTATATCTTTCAATATTTGAATTATAAGCTTTCATGGCTTTAATATTTATAATTAATTCATCAAAATGTCATAAATTTTATTTTATATCTTTTATTGAAATCATAAAATATACTTTTACAAAAGAATCATTAATAAGATAGAATATAATGTATATGACTTTTGCTCTATAATTTCAAAATAAAAATTATATAGTGTCTAGTCGTTTAATAATTATTTAAAAGTAAAAATTATATATCTCTGATTGAGCTTTATTTAAATCGCCTTCATACTTGAATTTCCAGAGTTTTTGACTCAACTTTAGCCCATTCATGACCTTTTTTGTGCTTAATTTGAGGATTAGAGTTGTTGAATTGGATTAGTGTAATTTTGGGTGTATTTGCCATGAATATGATACAAATGTGCTTAAATTCTATCATGAGCAAATGATACTTTAAATATTTGCTATTTTATTTCAGGAGCTCTCATCAAGAACATGAGGAAACATCTCTGGAGAAGTTCGTGAAACCTCAAGTTCGCCAGGGTGAATATCGCGCATCAGCACCAGAATTTGTTTCAAATGGAAAATAAACCCGACCCGATTCCTTAGATCCGACCCTGGACGGTTAGGATGACCTAATTAGGGTAAGTTCGAAGGAAGAGGTGGAGAGAGGAGGCAAAACACATTCACATACAATTTCTCTCATCCTCTCTACTCTCCAAACCCTATTTTCACTCCATTTCATCACCATCAGTTCAGCATGTCCCTTCAATCATTCATTCAGAGCCCGCT
>JANTPZ010139828.1:0-31917 GCA_025593235.1 Vachellia pachyceras | reverse complement strand
CAAGTAACCAAAGAGACAATTGTTTCCCGAGGTTATGTTATTTCATATGTAAGACTTATCAGACATTAGGATGTCTATTTATTATTAAAGATATCGTGAACTTGATATTACTATTTAAAATTTGATTTTTGTGTCAATTGTGTGATTGAATAGGGTTTTTTTTATAAAACGTTTTAAATGTTTAATTTATTTATATTTAAAATTTGAGTTATTTAGTGATAAAATTGATAAATATAGTGATACTAAATTCATGTAATTGTTTATTTATTGACGAAATATAATACATTTAGCGATGGAATTGTTAAATTTAGTGATGATCATGTTTTGTTCCATAATTACCATTTAGTGATTGAAAATGGAATTAGCGACGGAAAACTGGACAGTTTCCTCTCTAATTAGCGACGGATTTAGCGACGGAAAATTCCGTCGCTAATTAGCGACGGAAACTGTCCGTCACTAAATCTGTCGCTAATTAGCGACGGAAACTGTCCGTCGCTAAATCTGTCGCTAAATTAGCGACGGATTTAGCGACGGACAGGTTCCGTCGCTAATTAGAGAGGGAAAATATTTGTCGCTAAATCCGTCGCTAAAATGTCCGTCGCTAAATTTAGCGACCCTCGTTTTAGTGACGAATTTAGCGACGGAAAAAATCCGTCGCTAATTCTGGTTTTTCCGTCGTTAAACCTGATTTTTCCGTCGCTAATTCTGTTTTTTCTGGTAGTGATTATATTGATTTAATTCTTTTATTAAAAGTTCATATTCCCCTATTTGTATTGGTATTTCTTTTGCTTCTAATTCTATCATATGTATTTCTCTTCCTGCACTTTCCATTCTTAATATTTTTTTCCATAATTCGGGTGCTAAAACATTATATTTAGCAATTGTTAAATTTGCTCCTATATCTATGAGGGCATGATATTTTCTAGATCTATATTTTTTATAATTAAATTTTACTAAGACATAGAATAATTTTCTGTTCATTTAATCTTTGGGATTATTATAGTTTGATAATTTATGTTTATTATTATTCTATCTTGTTGTATTCTATATGGTCTTACTGTATTTAAAAAATCTTTTCCTAATAATATTTTATATTCATTTATAGTTTTTGGTTCTACCATAATTTTATACTAATTATTATATCTCTTTTATACTAATTATTATATCTCTTTTATTAAATCTTATTATTGTATTTGTTTTTGTTCCTTCATCTGTTATTTCTAAATTATTTTCTGTATATCTTTCATCAATAAAACTCTTTTGTATACTTGGATCTATTAAAGCTATTATTTCTTCCCATAATGCTTCTTTTTATTTCTATTTTTTAAGATTTTTTCCTTGGGTTAAATCTATTTGTCTACTTTTTGGTCTTATTTGTTGTAAATTAGAATTTATAGGTATTTCAATTAATAAGTTTTTTTCATATTCTTCTTCAGACCGACTATATGATCTTATTAAACATCTTCTTGTTTCAAGTCTTCTTGTTAGACTTCTCGGAGTATTAATATTTATATTAAAAGATGGTGTATTAACTCATAACATTCTTTGTCCTGGTTATTATTAGTTTGTATTCTCCTAGGGGTTAAAGCTTGATTGTAATTTAGAGTTCTATCTAATTCCATTTGTAATTGTTATATTTGTTGGATCTAATGTAACTTCTTTTAATATTGGCATAAAATATTTATCTATAGTTATTCTTCCATGTGATCTTCTATATATTTGATGTTCGTTGGTGAAAATTAATCATACCATAGCTGTTATACTTATTGTTCTAGCTCCTTCTAACATTTTTATTCCTCCTAATTTATGATATATTATAATAGATTTATGCATATGTTCATATGCTCTTGATATTGCAAAATTTGTATTTACTATAAACTTCAATTTTTGATATATTAAATTTCCTGTTAATATTCCTAATATACTGTCTTGTACACTATTAATTATTCTTCCATCTGTTATTAATAATTCAATGGGAGAATCTATTCCTTCTTTAAAATAAGCTTTTACTAATAATTGTACTCTTGCTATATAAATTTCTGTAACTTCATCCTTGAATGGTAATTTAGATATTTCATTTTCTATTAAAGTTTTACTTACTAAGGGTATCCTTAAAACTCCTTCTATTAAAGTTGATTCTATTGAGTGTTTCTTTTCTAATACTACACACGCACTTTTTATTTCTTTTTATTTTTTAATATTTCACTTACTTTATGTAAAAATCCTTCGTTACTTAATTCTTCAGGTTTGATATCTAATTTTATGTCTTTAATCTTATTATATTGTTTTCATTAAATGTTATTCTTCTTTCGCACACTTTTAACTCCTAGATTATTATTAGTTTGTATTCTCCTAGGGGTTAAAGCTTAATTGTAATTTATAGTTCTATTTAATTCTATTTGCAATTGTTCTGGAATTGTTATATTTGTTGAATCTAATGTAACTTCTTTTAATATTGGCATAAAATATTTATCTATAGTTATTCTTCCATGTGATCTTCTATATATTTTATGTTTGTTAGTAAAATTAATCCTACGTACAGCTGTTATACTTATTGTTCTGGCTCCTTCTAACATTTTTATTCCTCCTAATTTATGATATATTATATATATATAAACAAGATATACTAATTAACATTTTATGATTTATACATAAATTAGTTTATATATAATGTATTTTTTGTGCATACATGTATATATCTAACATATATTGATATGTACATATATTATATATATGATAAAGATATAATATTTCAGATCTTTTAAAAGATATATCTTAGATTTAATTTATAAAGATAGATTAAATCTTGATCCATCTTGTTATTATATCTTGTTTTAATTTATGGAGATAAATTAAATTTTATCCTCATTTGACTCCTTATCTAAATTAAATAAATTGGTTAAATTATATCTATTGAACATATTTAGATAAAATCATCTTTTTTAATTTCTCATATTAAAAGTTTCTGATAAGATTTGAATTTTGAAATAGATAAAGGATATATTCGAAATTCAAAAGGATAAACATTGAATTTTTGTAAATAAATTGATAGAACTCTCCATTAGATACCCATATGAAAAAAAATGAAGATAAGAAACCTTAAGAGAGAAGTCAAGAGTGAGAAGGAGATGCAAAAGTTGAACGTAAAGGTGCTAGCACGCATTTATGTTGAAAAAGCTATTCACGTCGAAACCGGTAAAGGAAGTTGATCGTAGCTGCTGGCTTTTTGAAACTGAGCAAGAAAAGAAAAGAAAACGCTTCAAGAAAGGTATATTTCTTGACTATACGATTTAAATAACATATTTAAGGAAGGGAATGAAAAAATTTATTAATCTTCTACTGTACCATCCAATCCCAACATTATATTAGTAAGGTATGTTCATTTCTCATGGCTAGTTTAGTAAGTTAAATAATGATTATGCATGTTAATATTTTAGTTAGTAAAAATTGCTATTGAGATTTCCATGAAATTTCATTCTTTCCGACAATATAATATTATAGCTCAAAACTCAAGCAAAGGTACAGGTAAGGAAGGAGAGGCCTAATGTGGGAGAATGACATCTAGATATTGAGCATATGTTGAAATGATGCAAGTATATTGTATTTTGTGCTCAAGTTGTTATGTTGGATCATGTAAGATAAAACTCAACGAAGTCGTATATCCTATGCGCACTATTTCAGCATGTGAATAATGCTAAGTTAGTATGAGAATAAGAGGTATGCACGTATAATTCAAAAAATTGCATGTTATAAGTGGTAAAAATGATCAAATTAAATGTGCTTAATAAACCCTCAAGTTAAGGTAAGGGAAAAATAGGGCAAATGATGTTGAACATTTATGAAATTTTGCATTTAAATAGTACACATTCCAAAGTTTAAAATAGGTCATATGTTGCTTAATTTGGATATGTATAAAGAAAGTTATGCGTTTTCAAATTTAGAGATAAAATTTGGAAAATTAAAAAATGACCATATGAACCGTGCATACTCACGAAAATTTATGTACTATTCATGCATACATATGGTTTATTGGGTATTTTTACCCTATTGAGAATTACATAAGCTTTAAATGAAGACTTGAACCACTTGATTTTGAATTTTTTAGAATTAGATATGATTGTCCACAATTCAAAGTTACCAAGTGAACAGTAACTTGAGAAAAGTTTTAAAATTTCACTTGGTTCACTAATTCTATATTTTGGAAGGCATTCAAGGGTCTAGTATTTGTCTCCTTAGCTTATAAGAAGTACTCTAAAGTAGATGTTATAATATTTGGTATGGACTTGTGGGCTATGATTACATTTCTCAATTTTACATGAAAGAATGTAACGTGTGATAACACTTGTAACTCAAATGATAATGTTTGTAAATGTATTGACTATTTCAATAACAAGCGTCAATTGTACTATTAAAAGTTGTTATTGAAATCGTTAATACATTTACAAACATTGTCATGGTTGGAAATTGTGTTCTAGGGCCAATCATTGTACTTCGCACATTATTTCTTTTAATGTATTTTCTCTATTTAATTATTATATGTTTTGCATATTTGTTGTGATAATTACATCCATAGACGAATTATGAATATTGTCTTAAATGTTCCTGGTTGGTTGTCTATGCGGGAGCGTAGATAAGGTAAGACCAGTATGACTTTGATAAGGTATAGAGATACGAGTCAAAGCCATAGGCACTTGTAAGAGTACAAGGTGCTGACCGACCCGCTATGAGAAAGCTGCATGGATTAAGTCATTAGCTTATCTCATATGTGATCACGTCACAATGCCATTTGACCTGAGATCATCATGGATTCCTACATGAGAGTCGCTAAGCTTTGACCTAGTCAAAAGTCACCTTTGACCGAGTGATGATAAAGGCTATAATTGGGCTTAAGGGTTTTCATGTGGAGGAACATGAGTGATCAAGATGGGATTTATCCCTCACATTAGTCGAGAGTATTATTGGGCTCCTCGATGAGTGAGTTTGAGAAATGTATGGCCATACTATAACGAAAAGGAGTTTTTGTTTCTTTGATCAGACTACTTAGGGATCGAGAAAGTAATGGCGGGAATAGGAGGATGACATCATACATGCCTCATCCTTGATCGAGGTATCACGTGACAAAAGGGACGTGATGTGGTTGCATAAAAGGTTACGTCGTGTTAACGATTCCCGTATGATTTGGGTAGTCGTAATGTCTTGCTAGAGACCGCTTGCGACTTGTGGGCTTATGGTGAGATTAGCCCACTGCCAACTTTATATGGGCCTACAGGGTCGCACGCAAGAACAGCCCAACATAAGCTTTATTTCTAGGATTTTTTAAATATATGTATATATATGTTGAAATTCGAAATTGCACAATATTATGTAAATAATATTTGTGTGTGTTAGTTTAATATTTAATTTATTTAATAAATTAAATAACTAGCATTAATTTAATTTATAAAGATAAATTAAATTCGTTGGCTCATTATTTGGATTAATTAAATGGATATAATTTGATCAGATCAATTTAATCCAAATTAAGATTGCAAAATTAGAATTTCACATTTTGAATTTCAAATTTCGAATTTCAAGATTAGATCTTGAATGTATTTTGAAATTTTGAATTACAAGATTAGATCTTGAATATCTTTTGAAATTCGAATTTCAAGATTAGATCTTGAATATCTTTTGTAATTTCGAATTACAAGATTAGATCTTGAATATCTTTTATGATTTCAAATTGCAAGATTAGATTGATCTTGAAATTCAAATTCAGATTTTTCAAGATTAATAAAAGATTAATCTTGGATTATGATGCACTCCATGAGCTTTATAAATATGAGTGCTCGTGAACAGTATAGGCATCCCATTCTAAATTTAAATTCGCTCTTGAGCCACGAAACCCTAGAGAGAGAGTGAAACGAAGAGGCGTTAGCACGCTGCTATTGTTGGAGACTGTTCAAGTGGATACCGGTAGAGGGAGGCCATTGAAAGAACGTCGGCTCCTCATGATCGGAAGCAAGAGTGCGGAAGGTTGTGGAATCTGAAGAGATCCAGACGCAAAGGAAGGGACAATATCAAAACGTAAAAGGTACGCCTTAATCTTCTCGATCTAAACGCCTTTGACAGATCCGTATTTGGGATTAGAATTTTTTTTTTAAATTTCGCTGCGTGTACGATCTAATTCCAACAGTCATATGCGTTGTTGGCACTGAGTAAAAAGTTGCATGATTGCATGTGTTATATGAATATACCACTACAATAGACAATTATCACGTCCATTTTTTGGCCTTCTAATGTTCATTTAGTGGTGGACATATTTGCTAGGGATGTTATAAACATTATAAACATCGTTATGTCAGATCTATTAAGTGCTGGACGTGAGAGAGGGTGGCTCTTACATCCAGGTTTAAGAAATTAAAGCTATACGTGATACTCATCCCCTCTCATAGTGAGTGGTGTGTCCAGCGTGGTGAGCGTCTCTTGTTGAATTGTTGCATCTCTCTATGTTCCTCGCCACAACTAGGTCTTGTTTGGGAGGTCGTTTGCCTCTCCAAAATCCATTTTCGCGCTTACCGAGACAAAACCCCTCTCACATATTTATCTTGAAATCTGTGATCGTTCTCCCAACAGAATTTCTAAACAAGCCCTAGGTTGTTTTACGTACTTGAATGTGCATGCCAGACTAGGGGGTTAAAATGTTTAGTTTGTTTTATCTATGGATCCATGTATGCTAGTTAAAATTGAAAGTATTTCTTTTACTACACTTTATTTGATTGAACTTCCATGTGTTACATTTATTATGAGGCTTCAAACTTGGAGCCGAACCCCGTTTCTGTGATAATTGTTACAAGAGCATGTTTATTACTTTTCTTGCATATGATGTATATTAACTGTGTTAATTAACCATCATATACTTGTATATTGATTCTTTCATATAATGGTTAAGAGATGAAAACCCTATATTTCTCTTTTACATCCTTCGTAGCGTTGTGGTTTACTCATGCTTTGTTCCTGTCACAGCTACCCTCGTAACTATTTTAAAATGGTGAAAATCTTTCATAACCTTGATAGTAGTTTTGAGTAGCGTTTTTCAATTTATATTGAGGTCATCCTTTCAAAGAGTTTTAAAATATTGCAAAGTCAAGATGAGTAGAGGTAGGCGTTACATTAAGGGATTAAAATGGCAGATTGTGTGTGTGAACTTGTTAAATTAAGTGATAAACTATAAAATTCACTATCATCAAGAGTTATATTGATTTAAAAAAGAAAATGGTAAGAGTGCACAGTCAATACTCTAAGCCCATACAAGGTTTCGATTTGATCCCAAAAATTTATTAAATATCTTTTCAATCATCTAACACTAACATTGTACAATCTAAAATAATAATTTTTGTATCAATCATTATTATTTTTTAAAACTTTATAAGTCAGCATTTGAGAATATTTTGTTAACATTTAAAACTTCAATATCAGTATTTTTTTGTTAGTGGTGTTAAGGTTAAAGAATTGAAAAGGCACTATAAAATTATAGGAACAAAATGAAATCTTGTGTAATTAAAGGATTAGAGATGCGCTTTTGTCAAAAACAAATCCTCAAGGTACCTAAAAACTAAAACGGAAGAATTAAAATGTTAAATTTTTACATAAGATTTTTTATGAATTGAAATTGAACTCTATATATGTATGGCAACAGGGAAAACTATTGAATTTGGATATATGGAGAAGCATTATGTTACACGAATTCAACTACAAAAAAGAAAAAAGTTTGCAAGCAAAACATACATATGCTTAACATAGACAAGCAATCATTCTTCACACACAGTCCCACTCAAACAAGAAAATATAGAAAATAGCCAACAATAACATGATAGCAAGATCTAAATGTCTTCCCTTGCTGAAACATAAGAGACCAACACCTACCTACTCATTGGAAACCAGAGACGAAGCTCCAAATCAACTTCTTCATCATTAGAATCCACTGTGCTAGCATCATAATTGTCAACCCTCCTGTTCATCGCACTTGTGTTGCTGTTAACATCTGAATCTGGGAAGAGTTTAAGGGTTAGTGGTCGACATATGTTGTTCCTCACCAAATAGTTCGGATAGTATGATGCAGTGTTTGAGGCTGAGTTGTTGTAAAGGCTTGGAGTTGACAGATGATTGTTGAAATTTGGAGCATGACTCTCAAATTGTGGTGGTGGCATGTTGCATGAAAACAGCGCCATTTGAAGTGGCCTGCATATGTACATCAACAACACATGAGCACCCATTAATGTTCAATCAATATTCAATGAACAATAATAACTTATTTAGTAATTAATGAATGAGGAAATCACTTGACCCTTATTGAAGGTGCACCGCATATATACATCAACAACACATGAGCACCCATTAATGTTCAAATAATATTCAATGAACAATAATAACTTATTTGGTAATTAATGAATGAGGAAATCACATGACCCTTATTGAAGGTGCACCACAATTAAGGTGAATTTAACGTACTTGAATGCTATTAGTATTGACTGTAATTACGGTTACAAGACTCACCCGAGTGGCAACATTCGTAATTTAAACCACATTCAAGACAAGTTACTATTTGGGTTTATCTCAATAATTGAAAGTATCATAGTGTAGTCGGATTTTGCGCAGGACCTCGAGATAAGATCCAAGATAAGCACCAGATTCATCTTCTTTGAATAACTGTAAGTATTGAAAATGGTGACGATAGATCACCGATGATGAAACATAATAAATTTTTGATTCAATTCAACATTTAATTTAAAATGTTTAATTAAAATCAGAATATAGATGTCAACCTCCAACCATGATTCTAAACGGATCAACATAATTTCATCTTGTTTGAAAAAATTGTTAGAAACTATTAAACACGCATGAAATGAAAATTAGGAGTTAAGTGTGAATGCAAGAAAATCATACAGCAAACAAATTGAAGGAAACAAATAAGCCCATACTCTATTGAAATCATAGGATTTAGACGATTGAGTCCATGTTGAGGTAAGGACGTATTAGGCCTAGCAACAGTGGGTATAGCAGCAGCAGCAGCAGCTTGAGCTTGGAAAACCTCAGGGAAGCCATAGGTTTGACGAGAAAGATCTTTAGTATTATAGTTTAGATTAGGCTTTGGAGGCTTAGAGCATTGAGCACATTTCTCGTTTTTGAATTGGGCTTTCTTTGAGGATGCAGAAGTTTTCGGCTTTGGGGATTTTTTGGATTTTGAGGATCTAGGAGATGATGTAGATGCCTGTGTAGTGAGATCAATGGTTTCCTTTGCCATTGCTCAGAAAATGAGGAGAGAAAACAAGAAAAATCAAGAGATTACAAGGACGATGTTGAAGAAGCTTGGGTCAACATATATATGCATACAGCGCGCTATGTAACGGAAAATTTTTGACCCTTAAGTTTTCTTTTTGAAAATTCATTTAATGACACATGAGCAACAATAATAGCCTAATAAACACCTTAAATACGGTCTTGCTCCAGCCAGCGTTACCAATGAGGACAGAGATAGACATATTGTTAGGTCCAAAATATTATATATATATATATATATGTTTATACAAAAGAGTTAAATTAATATTAAATGTATAAATTTATAATATTTGTTCCTATATATATTGCTGTAGAAGACTATTCTATGACTTTAGAATTTATGCTAATTTTAACAAGTATACTACGGACGACTCTAGCCTTCTACTAGAGGAATTATAGTTTCTATTACAACTTTAGTCATCCAGTAGTTTCTATTTTCTTTCACTATTGATTGGTTGTATTCAATAAATTGTATAGAGAAGGATGCCGATCATAATTGATTGCTTGTTAATTTACCTAAATAAATTGTCTTTTATTTTCCTAATCATAACATGCAAATTATTTATTCAAGAGCTTTCTAAACTAAAAAGTTAGCGACTAGTGCTATTTATCAAAATGGTTAGTTTTCTTATAAATTGCATTTTTTGGAGCATAAAATGGGCATTTTGGGAAAAGGAATACAAAGAAAAATAGAGGGAAACAGTAATTAGTAATGAATTTTTGATATAATTTTATAATAAAATATTGAGGCATTAAATGGAGCCACCGTTTTTAATTAAATTATTTAGATATTGCAAAGCATTTATGTCAAAGCATTTGTCAATTAATGCAACATAACAATTAAATGATACAAGTGAAGAGAGAGTGTTGTTGTCATGTACCGGATATTGGTCATAGAAGCTCAAGAATAAACTAGAACAAACATATGTTACCAAGCCAATTGAGCAATGGTCCCGTAAAATGCCTCTTAAGATAAAATGATTCACATTAATTATGTATCATCTCTAGAGTAGAGGTTAAATGCTAAGAAAAGGTTAGCAAAAGGCCAAATAAAATAGTAGGAACCCTATGGCAACCTTGTATATCTATTGTTCCGGTTTTGGTCAAAAGAATAATTCTTGAAAATTACGGGTAGTAAGAGTAATTTAGGAAATTATGCTCAGAATTTCAGAAAAAAATTCCCAGAAATATAGAAAGCTAGATAATAATTTCTCAAAATATATTTGAGGCATAATTTAGATATAAATGGTACAAATTACCTCAAAAATGAATTTTTAGTATTTATTGAATTTTGGTTAAATAAATAACTATTAACCAAATATAATTATGAAAATACCAAGAGGGCTCAAAAAATTGGGCAAAAATAGGGAGAAATTATTTTATAATTTATGTGAAATTATAAAAATGGCAGGTCTCATAGAATTCAGCAAAAAGAAAACTTAAGAAGGTTTTTTTTAGAAAAAGGGCTTTTCTTGGAAATTGTGTGGAAGACCCTTAAGGAAGCAGTTGGAGTTTGAGAAAATTAGGAAATTCTCCTTGATAAATGAGAATTTTTAATGATATTATATTGATTATATTATCAGAGAATTCTTAAAAAGCATTTGAGGAAGGTTAGTCCCTTATTAATTGGGACATAAGAAATCAAACGTAATCAAAATGTTTATGAGAAGTCCTCCATGTTGATGCCATGTTTTGATGATAAAAAAATCTAGTGTTTTATGTTTTGCATGAATTATGAAGTTAGAAAATGTTTTTAAACTTGATTAATGAAAGATGATGTTACAATTCTTGAGTTTGGCATGCTGCTGCTTTAATTTCAAAGTTACAAAGTGTTTTCAAACTCAATGCTTTCAAAAATGCTTGAGCAGTAGTCAAAGTATTGCCAACACTCGAGTATTGAAACTCAATGCTCGAGTATCATGTTTTAAAACTTAAGCATTCTGAGCAATACTTGCATTAGTGCTCAAGCACTAGATCAAGCAATGTCAATACTCGAGCATTGAAGCTCAATGCTCGAGTATCATGCTTCTGAACTTAAGGTCTTATGCAATGCTTTCACTGAATACTCAAGCATAAGCTCAAGCATTGACAACACTCGAGCATTAGAACTCAATGCTCGAGCAACGGGTTCCAATTCTTAGGCCTTTCAGGTGATACTTGTAATATCCTGAATTTTAATAACTGAATAAAAGCCAAACCGATAAGTTATTAGATGAGTTAAGGCCCATAGATAGGAAGTACAGAAAAAGAGGATGTTAACAGAATAGAGGAATTGTAATTTATCAAGTCCTAAGGTCTCGAAATTTCAAAGTCTAAAAGACCAAGGGGCAAAATGGTCATTATGTGTAAAAGCTCAAGGACACCAAGGGTACTATGGTCATTATATATGAAAGGTCAAGGGTATAAATGTCCTTCGGATATAAAGATTAAGGGCAATTATGGAATTTTAAAAAGAGTAGTAAAAGTAAGGGCATTATGGTAATTTGACCAAAAAATCAACATTGACTAAAAAGTCAAAGTCAACTTGACCAGAAAAGTCAAAAATCAAAGTTGACCAAAATATTAGGAAAATTCATAGATGCCCGAAAGATAGAGCAGGACTCACGGATCAGAACTGTGTGTCACGAATTTTTGAGATTCGGCCTAAATTTTTATTTATAAAATTTTGAAGATTTAACGGCAGAAAAATAATTGTTTAAGTTATCGGAAGATCTTAATCCGCTGAGTTCAGACTATGGAAAATTAAGGTGAATTTTTTAGTATTTAATAAAATTGCTATCCAGTATCCGGTAAAGGCGATTTTCCAAATCGGAGAGAAAAATACCCAAAAACCCTGGAAAAAGAATATTCTTTAAAAATTAATTACGGAAAATCTAGGAAGCAATTTGAGGAACGGAAAAGGGCTAGAATATCAGGGGAAATTCTAGAAATTTTTAATGCCTTAAAACTCAATTGCTCATCGGTTGCACATTTTTCGAGGTTTCGTCAGGGCAAGGAACCTTGTTGAATATTGAGAAGCTCCAGGGGTATTTTGGGAATGGAAAATGGTGCCATATGAGCAAGGAAGATGAGGAGATGAAATGAGGAAGAAAATATCTCTAGAAAAGTAAAGATGAATTTACCGAGATAAAATTACTTTTACCGTAGTAACTTGTTACCGGATGAAGTAACTGGATAGTAATTCAGTTAGCCTAACTAAGTCTTTAATGGGTGGTTAGAAGCATTAAATTCTCCCTTTGACCAAGCCATAAGAAGTTGACACTTGGCGCAATCTCAACCATTGAGATCAAAACTTGGTCACCAAGTTAAAATCACAACCATCCAAGTTTTTAAGAAGAATTTTAATAAGTTATTCTCTTATCTTTCCTTCCTCATTTGGCTAGCACATTCTCCCCTTTCAAGAGCCAAAGATCATGCCATTTTTGAGCAAGGAAGAAGAAGAAGGAGAGCTTCCATACACAAGGTAACAAGTTCCATCAACCAAATCTTCACCTTTTCTAAACCTTTGCAACCTCTTCTACCTTTTTATTAGTTTGTTTTCTTGATTAAGCCCCTCTTTTGGAAGATGAAAGTTAGGGTTTCAAGTTATCAAAATGAAAAGGAGAGGGTTTTAAAGGTAGCAAATGGTTGCAAGTTCCTCATTGTGTAGTAAGGAGTAGTTTGATGTATGTTGTTGGTTAATTTGGTTGTTGTGTAAAATTTTGGAAAGCTCAATATTTTAGGGAAGTGATGCCCAAATTTCATTTGTGATAAGGGAAGTTTTTTTGAGTTATATATTGCATGGAAAATGGTTTGAAAGCAAGGCTATGCAAGTATATATGAACAAAGTTTGAAAAATCCCAAAACCCTTTTCATTTTATGTTTTCGGCAGTAGGGAAAAATAATAGGAGGAGGGTGATTTTGATTATTTTAATGCTTCAAATAGCTTTAGAAGGCCAATTTGTGTAGGGTAAAAGTAAGAAAAGGATTTGGGAAGCATTTGAAGTCATAAGAGCATGTTTCAAGTTTAAGGGTGCTTAAAAGAGCAATAAGGGTTATATTGCATTTTTGTAAGTTTTCTTACCTTGTGATGGCTGGAAATTTATGAGTATATCACTACATGATGTTTAGGAAGTTAAGGAGCCAAAGAGCTAGTGGGAAAATGTTACCAAAAGAGCTTTAAAGTCTAAGAGAAGTTCAAGGAAAAAGGTAGCAAAACCCTCTAACCTTAAGCTAAGTTGCTTTGAAGATGTTTTGTGAACTAAGCATGACTCTTATTGAAAATTTATGATGATTGGAAATGTGAATATGTGCTTTTGTATGTTATGGTCATTTTTTATTGTTACATATTGCACTTTTATGAATTCACACTTATGTTGAAAGTTGTCATGCATTTTTATAAAGTGTGTTAGAAAGTTTTGCTATTGGGATTTCCATAAATGTCTTTATTCCCCACTAACCGTTTTAGGTGCAAGGTCAAGCAAGGGTAAGGACAAAGTGGATGATGTTTAAAGAGATCATTAAGTTATGCCTTTGCTTATGGATGTTGTATTTTGTGTTTGGAATTCAAGTTTAAGCATATTGTGGTTATGTAACTATAAACCTCTACATGAAAAATAGTGAACATATATGATTGCATGCATAATATAATTTAAAGAAGATAGACAAGATACGCACACAAGGAGAAAAACTTGGGAAAAGTTTAAAGAGTTTTTAAGAGGGTTACCAAAGTTTAGAAAAGCCAAGTTTTCAAAGTAAGGGGTTCCAAAACCCTTCAATCTGCCCAAACTTTAAATGGCGTGAAAAATAGCAAAAAAAGTCCAAATGACTTGAAACTTTCCAGTTATATACTACACATCCTAAGATTTAAAATGAGCTAAAGTTTGCTAAATTTGGATGTGTAGATATGAAGTTATGATTTTCCAGTTATATACTACACATCCTAAGATTTAAAATGAGCTAAAGTTTGCTAAATTTGGATGTGTAGATATGGAGTTATGATTTTCCAAAGTTCAGGGAAAAATCTAGAAAAATGAAAACTAACCATTTGAACAGTACTTTTTCAGGGAATAAATTGTATCAAATGGGAAAGGATTTGGACCAATGATTTAGTGGGAGATTAATAATCAACTTCGCATATTTAAAACTCAATCATGTACACTAGTAGAACCGCTACACTATCACTGCGATCAGTCCTTGAGAAGGATAAAACTCAATAGGACAAATTTTCTTGACTGGTTTAGAAACTTGAGAATTGTTCTCAAGCACGAAGGAAAGGCAAGGGCAAAGGAAAGGTAGTGGCTCAGCTGGTTAGACCAAAGGGCCAAACAAACCTGAAACTAAGATCACGCCTAAGAAGGCAAAGCCTCCAAAGGAAGGAGTGTGCTTCTTCTATAATGAACCTGGTCATTGAAAAAGGAATTGCAAACTCTACCTAGAAGATCTGAAAAGGAAAAGGAAGAATAGTGAAGCTATCTCTTCTGGTATTTATGTTATAGACATTCATTTTTCTACTTCCTCTACATAGGTATTAGATACTGCACGTGGTTCTCATATCTGTATGAATGCACAGAGTCTCAAGAACAGTAGAAAACTAAAGAAGGGCAAAGTGAACCTACGCTTTAGAAAGAGAGCAAGAGTTGCTGCTTTAGCTGTAGGCACTTATGAATTAGTTCTGCCCAACGGACATCGCCATAATGAAAATATCTATAACATAACTTCCAAAGGATTAAATCAAATGATTTGAATCCAACCTACCTATGGCATTGTCGTCTAGGCCTTATAAATAAGAAATGAATTTCTAAACTCCATCAAGATGGATTTCATAACTCATTTGATTTTCAATCAATTGACATGTGAATCTTGTTTATTTGGAAAGATGACTAAGTCACCTTTTACTGGGTATAGTGAGAGGGCCATAGATTTATTGGGTCTCATACACACAGATGTGTGTGGACTATTAAATACACCTGCCAGAGGAGTTTATACGTACTTCATTATTTTTATAGATGATTTTAGTAGATATAGTTATATATATCTAATGAAACATAAATCTAAATCTTTTTAAATATTCAAAATATTCCAAAATGAAGTGCAAATCACTTGGCAAGACAATTAAAACACTTCAATCTGATCGAGGAGGTGAATATTTGAGCCAAGAGTTCTTTGACAATCTTAGGAGTTGTGGCATAATTTCACAACTCACTCATCTAGAAACACCATAATGGAATGGAGTTTCTAAAAGCAGGAATCGAACTCTATTTGATATGGTTCGATCTATGATGAGTGAAACAGATCTTCCACCTTCCTTTTAAGGCCATGCTGTAACACATCTTAACCTTGCCGTTAACTTCATTTTATATTGATTTGGAACCAAAGGGAAGCCTCAATTTACTTAAAAAGTCCAAAAGATTCAAAATGGAAACTTTCAACTTTTGAAAGTAAGTATTCACAGTTTTTCGGACCAACTTTGAAAATTCATAACTAATTCTTGAAAAATCAAAATTGAGTGCTTCCAATTTCTATTTGAAGATTATAAGTTCCTATATAAGGGAAAAATACTCATTGAGTCATTATCTTTCCCAATTGATATAGTTTAATGCATAAAGATGTACTGTTCATTTGGTAATTTTTCAATTTTCCAGGTTTTTCAGTGATTTTCTTCAAACTTTGGAATATGATAACTTTCTGTACAAAACTCCAAATCCCGTGTTCTTTGGCTTGTTTTAAATCTTGAAATGTGAAATAGTTTTCTAAAAAATTTCAACTCATTTGGAGTCCATTTGCTCTATTTCACGATAGGTCAAAGTATGGGGTTTGACCAACTTCACTTTTGACAATTAGTCAAACTTGTCATTTTGAAACTTCACAATTTGAAACCCTAACTTCTAAAAATCTTTTAATTATGATTAACCATGCAAATGGGATTTCTTTAAGTATACATTAGCCACCATTTAACAACCAAACATTCATAGGCTTATGCTACATATTACACAACATGTCTAAGTTCCAAAATAACAAACTTTACAACACAAATCCATATGCATAAACATGTGAAATCCTTGCTTCAAGAATCATACATTTTCTCCTTACCCTTTGATATGCTTGCACCTAAAATGGTTAGTGGGGGAGAGTGAGATTTTTGGAAATCCCAATAGCAAAACTATCTAACATACTTCATAAAATGCATGACAACTTTTCATCTAAATGTGGAATAATAAAAGTGTAACATGAAACACATAAATGGATATGGCCATAGCATGAACATGCACACATCCACACTTTCATCATCATAACATCATTCAAAAGAATTTGCATAATAACTTAGATTAGAGTTAGATGGTCTTGCTACCTTGAGTCCTTAGTTTTCCCTTAACTTGTATGTTCTCTTGCTCACTTGGAAACTTACTTCCTTTCACCAAAATTTTGCCTACACAATTGACAACATAATGGCCATCAAACACAAGCCATTTCCAAGGTAAATAGCAATGTAATTCTCTCTTAATCACCCCCTTAAACTTAATAAACCTTAAAACCTTAAACTTGTCTTTAACACTTTCTAATGCTTCGCTAAACTTGTGGTCACTTTTACCCTACACAAAAACTCATTTTGTACCCATTGGAAGCATCAAAATCATCAAAAGAGCATTCCTTCCCCATGAACCAGAACAGGCCGAGACACCCACACATTTACCATCAACATGATTTTTCCAACTTCTAACACTTATACCATCATTCTCTTGATTTTAAACTCATATTCATGGATGGTATAGCTTGATTTTAACTCTCCCACATCAAGTATAAATATGGGCAGCACCTCCCCTAAAAGTTCATCATTCCCAAATTTTACAAAATTCAAAAACAAGCTCAACCAACCACAATATATACATCATCATGCTCCTTACATCACAAGGAGACTTTTGCAACCAATCACAAGCTCTAAATCCCTCTCTTTCTCACTTTTGCTCTCAAGAACCCTAAGTATGAAACTTGAGAAAGAGAGACCAAATCAAAATTTCAATCCATAGAAGTGGTAGAGGAGAGCACAAGGAAGAGATTTATGTATAGTTTCATGTGTCTTCATCTCTTACCTTTGAGATTCTTCAAGCTTTTCCTCTTCTTTCTCCAAGCAAATGGTGTTTCCTCCTCTCTCTCTTTTTCTGCTGGAATGAGTCGGCCAAAGTGACGGAAGAGGAGGGAAAAATTGTGTTTATAAAAATTCACTCATAAAGATTAACGGCTAAGATGAAATCTTAATTACTAAGCTTAATCTAAGGGTTGAAATTAAGCCACACACATGACATTTGCTTGCTTCTCATTGTCTCCTCAAAAGTGGCTCATGATGGCTGTAACTAAGTGGGTAAAAATCTGGTTGGTTTAACCAAACTGGATCCTATTCGGTTACTTTTATCAATTACACTTTTTACCGGTAAACATAACTTTATTTCAGTAAATCTTTTTCTACTTTTCTGGAGATATTTTCTTCCTCATTTAATCTCGATACTTTCCTCTTGAATATGGCAAATTTATTATCCCCAAAATACCCCTTGATTTCCTCAAATTTTACAGGATTATTTTATCATGTCCAAAATCCCTGAAAACGAGCAATCGGAGGGCAAAATACTTTTAGGGCTTTAAAAATTTCTACATTTTTCACTGATACTCTAGCCCATTTTATTTTCCCAAAATGCCCTCTAGATTTTTTAAAATTAATTTTTGAAATAAATTATATTTCGGGGATTTTTGGGTCTTTTTCCCGATTTAAGGGGAAATCGCCTTAATCGTACACTAGGCAATAATTTTATTAAATACTATAAAATTCACTGAATTTTTCCATATTTTTGTCTCAAAATTTTGAGAGCTCCTGATACCTTAAATAATTATTTTTTCCCTTTTTGCCCTTCAAAATTATATAGACAGAAATCCAGTCCGAATTTGGAAAATCCGTTATTCACAATTGTGCTCAGTGAGTCGAGCTCTGTCTATTGGGCATCTGTAATTTTTGGTCAACAGTTGACTTTTGACTTTGAATTTGTCAAATGACCAAAATGCCCTTCCATTTTCTCATATTTACCATTTTGTCCTTACTTTCTTTAATTTTCCAAATTCCCATTTTACTCTTACTTTTAAAACTGAAAGACCTTTATGTCATTGGTCTTTTTGTTAAATGACATATGGGTCTCTTCCCAGAAGGTCACCTATCCTCACATTACTCCAGAACAAGTACGCTTAACTTTGGAGTTGTTACGAAATTCCATGCTCCAGGCCAGATCTAAGTTTGCAACTTCCAGTCCATAACCTTTCTCTCTTTATGAACTATCTATCTCTGAGTTCTAATTCATTTCATAATTATCGGATTAGGATTTATTTCAATTAGCAAGAAAAATTATGGATATTACAAAAACAACCTTCCTTAATGGAGCCATTTGAGAATGTGTACATGACACAACTGAAGGTTTTATGCGTCCAGAGGATTTTGGTAAATGATGCAAGCTTCAACGATCTATATGTATTGAAGCAAGCATCACGGAGTTGGAATCATCGTTTTGATGAAGCAGTCAAAGAGTTTAGATTCATTCAAAACATAGATGAAGCTTGTGTTTACAAGAAGGTTAGTAGGAGCACAGTTGTATTCCTAGTGTTTCATATAGATGACATCCTACTGATTAGGAATGACATTCCTACCTTGCAGAGTGTCAAGTCTTGGTTAGGAAAGTCCTTTTCAATGAAAGACTTGAGTGAAGCCACTTACATCCTAGGGATTAGGATCTATAGAGATAGATTCAATAGGCTTATAGGCTTAAGTCAAAGTACATATATAGACAAAATACTGCATAGGTTCAGTATGTAGGATTCAAAGAGGGGCTACATACCCATGTCTCATGGCATCCTTCTCTCCAATGATCTGTGTTCTAAAACACCGGATCAAAGAGATCGCATGAATAAGGTTCCGTATGCCTCAGCTATTGGACCATCATGTATGCGATATTATGTACTCAAGCGGATGTCTCATTTGCCTTAAGTATGACCAGCAGATACCAACAAGGTCCCTATGAGGGTCATTGGACTACTGTCAATAATATCCTTAAGTACTTGAGAAGGACTAAGGATTTGTTCTTAGTATATGGTGGTTTGGATAATGAACTCTGTGTAACTGGTTATACAGACGCAAGTTTCCAAATTGACCAAGATGATTTTAGATCGTAGTTAGGATACGTGTTCCTATTTAATGGTGGTGTGGTAAGCTGGAAATCTCTAAGCAAAGGATTGTAGCTGATTATGTAATAGAAGATGAGTATATTAGCATAGGATGCAGCTAAAGAAACCGTTTGGATCAGAAAGTTCATTATTGAACTAGGGGTGGTCCCTACCATCTCAAATCCAATAGATTTGTTCTATGACAATAGTGGTTATATTGTACAGGCAAGCATATACTTAGGCGATTTCACCTTATCAAAGAAATTAATGATAGATGTGATATTAAAATATGCAAAGTACCTGGAGAAAATTAATGATAGAGATTATATAAAAATGTGTAAAGTACTTGGAGAATACAATGTTGCTGATCCTCTTACCAAACCACTTGCACAAGAAAAACATGAGGGTCATGTTAGCATAATGGGAATTAGACAAATCAATGATTGTACCTATTGCAAGTGGGAGGATGTTGGAAATTGTGCCCTAGGGGTCAATCATTGTACCTCAGACATTATTTATTTTAATGTAATTTCTCCATTTAATTATCATAGATTTTGCATGTTTTTTATGATAATTGCATCCATGGGCAAATTATGAATATTATCCTAAATGTCATTGGTCGGTTATCTATATGGGAGCAAAGATAAAATAAGACCAGTATGACTTTGATAAGGTATAGAGATATGAGTCAAAGTCATAGGCACTTGTAAAAGTGCAAGGTGTTGGATCGACCAGCTATGAGAAAGCCGCATGGATTAAGTCATTAGCTTATCTCATATGTAATCACATCACCACACCCTTTGACCTGAGACCATCATGGATTCCTACATGAGGGTCGCCAAGTTTTGACTTAGTCAAAAGTGACCTTTGACCAGGTGATGATAAAGGCTATGATAGGGTTTATGGATCTTTCACACAGTGGAATGTAAATGATCAAGATGGAATTTGTCCCTCGCATCAATTGAGATGAAATAAAGGCTAAACCAGTAGTTATGAGATGAAATGAGGCCCACAAACAGAAAGTACAGAAAAAAGGATGCTAATGGACCAAAGAGACCACGGTCAATTTAATCCTAAGGCTTTGACATTGCTAAATGCATAAGCCAAGGACATAAATGTCATTATATAAAAGACCAATGGCAATATGGTCATTAGGAATAGAGGACCAAGGGTAGGGATGTCATTTAGACATAAATGCTAAGGGTATAAAGGTCATTAAGTATAAAATGCAAGGGTAATAAAAGAATTTAGAAAGATTAGTAAGAAAAGTAAGGGCATTTTGGTCATTTCACCATAGTTCAAGTCAACAGTCAAGATATCAGAAAAAATTACATATGCTCAATAGATAGAGTATAACTCACTGATCAAAATAAGATTCCTCAAATTTTTGAAATTCGGCCTAGATTTTTGTCTAGAGAATTTTGAAGGTCGATTAGCCGAAAAATAATATTTTAAGGTATCAGGAGTCCTCAAATATCTAAGAACAGAGTAAAGAAAATGTGGAATTTCTAGTATTTTATAAAAAATATTGCCCAGATAAAGGCGATTTTCTCAGATCAGAGGGAAAAAGACCCAAAACCTTGGAAATGGAATTTTCATCGAAAATTAATTACAGACATTCCGGGAAGCAATTTGAGGAAAGGATAAGGGCTAGAGTATCAATGAAAATTATAGAAATTTTTAATACCCTAAAACTCAATCGTCCGTCTGTAGACTATTTTTCAATGTTTTGCAGTGTTTCGTCAGGGGCAAAGTAACCCTGTTGAAATTTGAGGATTTCCAGGGGCATTTCTAGGACAAATATTTTTCCATATAGGTAAGTGATATTTAGAGATTAATAGAGGAATAAAAATTGTCTCCAGATACGCAGAAAAGTTTACCGGAATAAAGTTACTTTTACCAATAAAAGTGAAACTGGATCGAGTAACGAAACAGTAATTGATTTAGTTAGTGTAACCAATCTCCTAACCCCTAGTTACATCCTTTATGAGAGCCAATAAGATTTCAATAGGTGTATGTTGTGTTCGTAAAGTTTAAGCCATTAGATCAAGTGTAAAAATTCAAGATCAAATCTTAGACATCCAAAATTTTGTGAAGAGTTTTTATTAAGCAAAATTCTTCTCTTCTCTACTCATTTGACCTTCTTCTTGGCTGCCAAAGGAGGGGAAGTGACGCCATTGAAGGAGCTTCAAGAGGAGAAAAGCTTCACAAACTAGCAAGGTAAGAAGCTAAACCACCAAATCATATACATTTTATTAATCCTTGTAACCTCTTCTACCCTTTTAATGGATTGGTTTCTTGATTAAACCCCTCTTTTTTAAGATTGAAAGTTAGAATTCTTGATGGTGAAAGTGAGAAAGAGATCGATTTAGAGGAAATAGTTGGTTGCAAATCACTCCTTGCATTATAAGGAGTAGATTGAAGTATATATTGTGGTTGTTTGGTTGTTGTATGAATTTTTTGGATAGCAAAGTTTAAGGGGAGATGCTGTCCAATTTTCTATTTGATGAGGGAGAGTTGTATTTTCAAGCTAAATAATGCATGAGAAGTGTTTTGGGATCAAGAATAAGTCCCTACATATCATGAAAGCTTGAAAAATCATTTTGTTCTTCTTGTTTGTGAGTTTCGGCCAAATCTGGAAATGGAGGAAGGAGTGTGATTTTGATTATTTTGATGCTTCCAATAGCTTTAAAATGAGAAATTGTGTAGGGTGGAAGTGAGAAAAGGATTTTGGAAGAATTGAAATTCATAAGCACAAGTTTACAAGTCTAGGGTTTGTAAGAAGTTCAAGAGGAAGTTTAGTTGATTTTAGAGTGTTTCTTGCTTTGGTAATGGCTTGTGATTGATGGCAATTATGCCATGAATTATGTAGGCAAGTAAGTGGTGCAAGAAACCATTTTCCAAGTTGAACAAGAGAGCCTCAAGTATCAAGAACAAATTAAGAATCCAAGGTAGCAAAACTTCTAATCTTAAGCAAAGTTATAGTGAAAATGTTTTTGAATTATGCATAGCTTGATGTTGAATATTTATGATGATGAAAGTGTGAATATGTGCTTTTGTGTGCTATGGCCATATACATGTAATTGTTTCATGCTGCACATTTTATGTTATCATAAGTTCACACTTATCTTTAAAGGTTTTCATGCATTTTTTATAAGTGTGTTAGATAGTTTTGCTATTGAAATTTCAATGAAATATCATTCTTTTCAACTAACCATTTTAGGTGGAAGCTTAAGTAAGGGTAAGGGCAAGATGATTAATGAGTAAAGGAAGCATAATGTTGTTGCTTGTTATGCTATGTAATATAGTTGGAATTTTATGTTCATGTTATTATAGTTATGTAATCAACATGATGAGTAGTTTAAGACATGTGAATACATGAACAATCATGTACAAATGAGTTGAATAAGTTAAGCATGTTTAAGGGAAAAGTTTGGAATGGTAAGTTTTCATAAAAGAGGTTAAAATGCTAACCAAACTCTAAGCTTTGAGCTGTCGTGAAAAATAGCAAAATAAATCCAATTGAGCTAAAATTTTCCATAGAAATATTTCATATGGTAAGATTTAAAATTAGTCCAAGATCACTCAATTTGGACATTTGTGCTAAGAGTTATGAATTTCCAAAATTTGAAGAAAAACCTAGAAAAATGAAAATGACCATATGAATGGTACATTTTCATGCAATAAACTGTATCAATTGGGCAAGTTTATGAGCCAATGAGTATTTGTCCCCTATAGGGAATCTTATAAGTTTCATATAGAAATTGGAACCACTCAATTTTGATTTTTGTAGAATTAATTATGAATTTTCAAAGTTGGGCCAGAAATCTGGAAAAATTAACCAAATGAATAGTAACTCGAGTGCAAATTTTTTATTTCTCTTCTTTGGTTAATTTAAGCTATCGAATTCCTAAAAGTGGTTCAATTATGATATAATATGAAGCTAAAGAGGCTAAGTAAGGAGTGTCACACCTCGATGAGTCGGTCTGAGAAATGTATGGCCATACTGTAATGAAAAGGAGTTTTCGTTTCTCAGATCAGACTACTCAGGGATCGAGAAAGTACTGGTCAGGGATAGAAGGATGACGTCATCCATGCCTCATCCTTGATCGAGATATCTTGTGACAAAAGGGACGTGATATGGTTGTATGATAGGTTGTGTCGTGTTAACGATCTCCATATGATTTAGGAAGTCGTAATATCTTGCTAGAGGCCGCTTACGATTTATGGGTCAATACTCATTTTAGCCCATTGCCAACTTCATGTGAGCCTACATGGTCGCACGCAAGAACAAACCCAACACGTGCTTTAATTCTAGGGTTTTTTGAATTATATATATTATTTATATAAATTCAAAATTACATCAATCTTATGTAGATAATGTTAATGTATGTTAGTTTTAATATTTAATTTATTTGATAAATTAAATAACTAATATTTATATTTGGATTTAATTTATAAAGATAAATTAAATCGATTGGCTCATTGTTTGGAATAATTTAATAGATATGATTTGATCAAATCAGATTAATCCAAATTCGAATTTCATAATTTGAATATCAAGATTAATAACGATTAATCTTGTATATCCTTTTAAGTTCAAATTTCAAGATTAATAAAGATTAATCTTGAATATCCTTTGAAATTCAAATTTCAAGATTAATAAAGATTAATCTTGAATATCTTTTGGAGAGTCAACGTTAGCCACTATGAATTAGGTATTGACAAATTCAATACCAAACAGATTACTCAAAACTATTTATTCAAATGAATCACTTTTCTCATTCAAATGGAAAACTTATATTCAACTTATTCGAATAATCTCTCGAGAAAACAATCATCATTAACAACTGTGGATTAGATATTGATAAATTCAGTATAGGGAATGACAACAAACCAAATAGATTAACCAAAATTATTTTTTCGAATAAATCACTTTTATCATTTTAATGAAAAATCTATCTTCAACTCATTCAATAATATCTCAAAATAACAATCAAAATTTCATCTATTCATTCGAATGAATCATTTTTCTCAATTGACTGAAAAACTTTTTTCATTCAAATGAATCATTTTTTTCATTTAAATGTAAAATGTTTTTCAACATATTAGATACATCCTCGATATATCTTATATAATTTCTTATATGTTGTTCAATTCAAATTATGGCAATAAGAGTATACGACGCACGATATTTCCATAAAGAATTTATTATAATTATGAATATGATCTGTAGCCAGCCAACGAACGAGAAATTTGAGGTGCCAAGTGATAAAAAGGATAGAGTAATCTGGAGTGTAATCAGAGGCATGCATGTTCTTGATGATACAAGTAATACATCATATGAACAAGGTCGGTTGATAGCAATCATTAATTATAATACACATTCGAATGAAAAATTTCCATCTGATAGGGGACGGAGAAAAATATGTTTATATCATTCAAATGAAATTTTCTTTCATTCCAATGAAAAATCCATCTTCAGCACATTCGAATGAGATTTAGAACATATCATATTGTATTTTTCACTATTCATTCAAATGAATCATTTTTCATTCAAATGAAAAATTCATCTTCAACACATTTAGAGGATATTTTTCACTATTCGTTCAAATAAACCGTTTTTTCATTCAAATGAAAAATTCATTTTCAACACATTTGAATGAGGTCTAAGGATATCACATTGTATTTTTCACTATTCATTTGAATGAACCATTTTTTTTATTCAAGTGGAAAAATTTATCAGACAATATCAGGTTGTATTTTGTACTATTCATCCTAATGAACAATTTTTTTATTTAAATGAAAGTTCATCTTTAACATATGTTTTCCTCTTCCCCTCCTCTCACTCTATCTTCCTCCTCTTATCACTCTTTGTATATGAGAAATTGTTTGCTCTATTT
Organism: Vachellia pachyceras; assembly: GCA_025593235.1. NCBI lineage: Eukaryota > Viridiplantae > Streptophyta > Magnoliopsida > Fabales > Fabaceae > Vachellia > Vachellia pachyceras. Next base: position 6,520 of record JANTPZ010139828.1, on the reverse strand, counting down.
GTCCATCATTATTTGCTATCTCACTCTCTCATCGTTATTATAGTACCCATGCTCCACCACCTCCTCCTCCTCTCATCATCTCTCTACAGAATCAGAGCGAAGAGGGACGGAATAAATTGTGAATATAAGAGAATAAGGGGTACGGTAACATTGAGAGAGTTAGCACACGTACACATGATCTATTGTTAAAGAAAGTGGTGGGGAGCGAGTGGAAATGATTGGAGGACCCTTCCTGTTTCTTCTTTTTTTACAAAATGCTTTAGGGGCAATATCATATTTTCTCTAACATTATGAATCCATATTTGGTCCATTATGATTAGAAAATATGGAAATTTAAAATCTTGATTTGTTCTTTTACAATTTTAATGGATTTTTTTGGGATTTCTTCATTGAGATTTTATATCTAGAATAAAAAACCTTACCTAACTCTTAGATTTTATGGAAATTAGATATTTAATTTATATATATATTAAAAAACTAGTTATGTTTGTTGATACCTTGTTTTAATGATAACAAAAACGTAAAATGTGGCAGGATTTGGAATCTGGTTTAATGATTTTGAACTGTGTTGAATTTGTCAGAAGATTTTTTAAACTCGAATCTCAGGTTTTGTAAACTCAAGTTCTGTAACTGACATCCAAACTTGATATTGAAACTGAAAGTTTTGGAAAGAAGTTTTGTGATCAAGTTCAAAAACCCGAGTCCTAAGTTTTCAAAACTTGAAGTTCCATAACATGCGGTCAGGAACTAGAAGTCAAAACTTGAGGTTCCAGCTTCAAGTTTTCCAATCATGTTATAGAACTCGAGTTCCAATTTCACAAAACTCGAGTTTCGCAGAATTGGCAATAAAAACTGGAAGTTTTGGATTCAAGTTTCACAGATTTCAGGTTTTCAGAACTCGAGTTCCTTAACTGTCTCTCAAAACTTAAATTGAAAACTGGAAGTTCTGACTGGAAGTTTTCACAGAACTCGAGTCCTGCTATTTTTCAAACTCGAGTTCCATGCCTCATAAAATTTTATCAATTTAAAAACTTGATGTTCAAACTCGAGTCCTCACTGGAATTTTTCAGAACTCAAGTTCCTAAGATTCAGAACTCGAATCTCGAGGACCTTTTCAACTGGACAGTTTTTCACACATTTTAGAACTCGAGTCCTAATTTTCATAACTTGAAGTTTTACAACTGGACTTTAAAACTTGATATCAAAACCTGAAGTTTCAAATGAAAGTTTTTCAACTATACTTCAGAACTATTACTAGAAACTCAAGTCTCAAATAAAAGTTTTCCAAAACTCGAGTCATGTTTAACAGAATTGGAAGTTTTACAACTGAGCTATTATTTCCTATGAGACAGAACTTGAGTCATGGAATCTTGCAAACTCGAGTTCCCTATTCTCTGACACAGCTGAGTCTACGTTTACCAAATCTTTCCCAATTTATGCTTAACCCATTTGAATTTCACCTGCTCCCATAAATGCTTTATACTTTGACTTAGTAACAGGGAATGGGTTCTCTAAATACTTCTGTCTCTATTATTTCCTATGAGACAGAACTTGAGTCATGGAATCTTGCAAACTCGAGTTCCCTATTCTCTGACACAGCTGAGTCTACGTTTACCAAATCTTTCCCAATTTATGCTTAACCCATTTGAATTTCACCTGCTCCCATAAATGCTTTATACTTTGACTTAGTAACAGGGAATGGGTTCTCTAAATACTTCTCCAACGTGGGCTCTCAATGGACAAATTCACAGACATCGTCTCTCTTCGTCCCAGAGCCATTTAATGCAAAATATTAATGACAGACCACGAAAGTTGTAGCTGTGAGTAACAATTACAAGCCTCTCTAATGGACTTTTAAACTCAGAGTAACGGCTAATGAATGAGGCTTTTGCTATAAATGAAAAGCATTCAAGACAGAGAAAGAGAGATGAAGATGATGGAGTCACTGAACACAAAACAGAGCACATCTTTAAGACTCTGATATTCTCTTTTCCGAAAGTTTCAATGTTTATTTATCTACTCTTTGTGAGAGTAGTTTATTGCTTCATCCAAACTCATCATATTTCCATGAGAAACTCAAGATTGGGATCTTGAGATTATTGGTCTGGGTTTGAGTTGAGAAAATAGAGCATGTGAGTCTCTGTTATAGTGTAGTCCGTGAGGGAGAGTGACTCCCAGTGTAACCTTACATGTGGTGAGGGGGAGTGATTGTAAAGGTTTCTCAAGTACCTATGTTGCAAACTTGAGTGGCTTCATAAATGCCTGGAAACATTTATGGGGTTTTTCAAGTACCAACCGTGACAAACTTGAAATGAGATTCACAAGTGTCCGTGTTGACATTGTGATTGTAATGGTTTTCCAAGTACTTGGTTAAACTTGAAAGGTATAGTGGATTGAAAATCTCATAGGAGCTCTGTCGACTGGACGTAGGTCAGAGAGGGCTGAACCAGTATAAATTGCTGTGTGCTTATCGTTCTTTTATCTTCGTTAACTTATACTGATTTTCTCGTACACTTTCTATTTTCATACTCCGTTTTGATTAACTTATGATCTGAGTAATTTTTGATGTGATGAGATTTGAAAACGAATTTTTTTGGGACACCCAATTCACCCCCTCTTGGGTGACAGCTATTCTAACAATGTTTTGTAACTTGGGAATAAACATTTGTACCATGCGGTTGATGTAGCAAGAGAAACCTACACATCCCCGGATTTAATGCGTATATTCCAATATCATAATATAACATTGACATTGATGAAGCATGCAAGCTCACATGGCGTTATAGGGAAGAATAGGTTAAAATATACGTTTATTCCTTCAAGTTTAAGGCAAGTTTTAATTTAGTCTTATATGTTTAAAAATGTACTTTTAGTTCTTTAGTTTTTCTTAACGAAAAGTGGTGACTCATCAAATTTAAATAGTAATTCAGCTACTAAATGCTGATAAAATATAGTTACATTTTAAAATATAAAAATAAGTATATCAAATAATCGATATTTAAGTATATTTAGAATCATTTAATTGAAAAATGGTGATTAAATTAAAAATAAAGGACTAAAAGTGCACTTTTCAAATTTAATGGACTAAACTGAAATTTGTTGTAAATTTAATGGACTATATGTATACTTTAACCGAAATAATAACAACAGTAAAAAAGTTGATCTAGGTAGTAAATAGTTGGTTCATCTCTCGTAAGATTATAAGTTTAAATCTCATTGTTGATGTAATGACCTTATTTAAGGGCGATGTATGTGTACTTCTATAAGCGTTTCCAGAGTTTAAAACAAGCCCTAACTCAAGTGAGCCCCGAAATCTGACTAACCTAAACTCCATTGTTATTAGAAAAAGAAAGAATAATAGCTAATTAGAAGCAAGTGACTACCTTAAATGAGGATTGAACTATGGAACGCTAAAATGTAATCTTTTTGAAGTCAAAATGCAAAGGCACTTGTTCGTAAAGGAATTGATCCAAGAGACTACTTTATAATATAATATATTATATTATATTATATTATATTATATTAATATTACATATATAGGAAAGGATACGAGGGAATACACTACAACAAAGAAAAAAACAAGGGCGTGTGGTTATATTATCAGTTAATCCATTTAATTGCAGTTTCCTCCAATGTCATATCTGACGAATCCCATCAATAAGAGAAACTTGCAGGATCTTAAGGTTCCCCAGCTTGGTGAGCTCTCTTGGTATTCTTCCACTCAACTTGTTGCTGTTTAGTCGCCTGCATAACAACAACAACAACAAAATACCCACAAGTTTTTCTCAACATGAACATTCAAAATGTGAGCAAAACGGTTAGAACAATTAAATTTAACATAACACCATTGCGGGGCTATACCAAAAAAAAAATAGTATAAGCTGCACTACCAAAGTTCACTTCTGAACGTTTCTAGTATTTTTTCTACAATTTAAAATTTTTAGGGTATTTTCATGTCAAAATCCTAACAATAATTGTAATAATTGGATTTAGTCGAAATAAGGCTTTATTAATTAAATTAAACACCACAGCACAGCTCATACAGGAATTCAAGATTGGAGAGCTTGGAAAGAGTTGGAGGGATTTGCCCAGTTAGGTTATTGTGATAAAGATCCAAGCTTATCAGACTCTTGAGGCCTCCAAGTTCCTTTGGTACGGGACCCTCCAAGTTATTCATGTACAACTCTCTGCAAAAAGAAAAAAAAAACAATAGAAACACAGAAATGATCATATTCTTCTTCATCAGACCAACAAGGTAAAAATCATTAGACCAAAACAAAAGGTCCTGTGATTCTTAGTCCTTACAGATACCGAAGTCGCTCTAGCTTCCCAAGCTCTGCAACCAGGTGGCCAGACAGCTTTGCATGACCCAAGTCTCTGCATTACATTACATTACACCGCACAACAACACACAATTCAAAATTCTATTTACCCATTTATGATTCATTTTTTCCTTCAAAGTGAGGAAGATATATATATATATATAGAGAGAGAGAGAGAGAGATTGTTACAGGCGTGTCACTCGCTTGTCTTCATCACATGTAACATGAAACCAAGTACAGGGATCCACTAGAGTAGGATCCCAACTCTCTAGCACCTTGTTTGGATCGTGCACAGCTCTTCTGAAGGCGAACAGAGCATCCCCTGTTTCGCTTTTAACAACATAGCACCATTAACAACACAGAACAGAGAGGGGGGCGGAGGGGGAGAGAGGGAGGGAGAGATTGTTTTACCTTCCATATTGGCATTTGATGGAGCAAACGGGTGTGAGAGGAGAAGGAAAATGGCAAGAACATGAAGGAGAGCATATAACTCCATCAGAGAGACTCAAACTCTAAAGATGTGTTCTACAGTTCGTTTTGGGAAAAAAAAAAAAATTCTCACAAGATTGTGCCTTCCAAGGTTCTGAAGTTCGTTTTGGAAAAAGATTTTTCTTTTTGGGTATTTTTGTTTCCACTTAAATATTTAAAACAATTCATTGTTTTCAACTTCAACTTTAATTAGATTAATAGGTTATATTTTAATAAATAAATATCACCGCGGATCTTAAATATTTATATCGTTTGTATATAATAATAAAGTTTCTCTTAAGGAATAATAATAATACTCATTACGGGAGATTGTACGATAAAAGAATCAACACGCATTTATAACTAATTTAACAAATTCCTTTAGTTATCTACATCTTCCATTAAAATATCCATTTTTCAAGCACTTCAATCTTTCCTTCAAAACGTGTTATATGTTTGCATTATAATTCACGTAAAAAAACTAAAAAAAGTGCAAAAAGGAATTTGCACTATTTTTAATTTGAGCAAAACAGAATTCGCACTGTCAAATATTATGGGAAAAAAATCTCTTCACCCTTCAGCGGTGTTTGGTTAAATGAAATTGTAGTCTTTCTTCTTAATCATATGAAAACGTAAATATATGTAAAATTCATTATACTGAAATCATTATCTGATTTAATATTAATATTAACTTTTCCTCTTCTATCATATTTTTTCCTGAAATATGAAGAATAGTTTTGTATTACAGTTTTTCTATTCCAAAAGAAATAATGGATAATCTCTACGATAGGGTGTAGACAGTAGGCAATATCTTTTAGGGAGATTTATTAATTGGTCCCACCTAATGAAGAAAATTAACAAATGGTCCCAAACTTTGTAATATTTAAATAGCAGTCCCAAGGGATCAAGGGGGAATTAATTTTTGATGTGAAAAGACACTGATACCCTTTGTTAATTAAAAGGGAAAGCTGCTGGATTTTGTCTTCTTCACTCTTCATCTTGCGCAGAAAGACAGGAGCCAGAACAGGGAAGTGATCGGGAAGACGAAACGGAGAACATGGAAGCTTCATTAGGTTTTCTCTCTTCACTCTTCATTTCATCAAATGCCCCTTGTTCTTCCACCTTATTCTTACACCTAGTTCTGTGCGTGTTTGCCCTAAATTGTGGAGAAGTTGTGCTGTACGATTGTGCCCTGTAGAGGTGGTTTGAGGAAAGGATTCAGGTGGGTTTAACCATTTGCTGTGAATTTATTGTTCTCAACTTTGAAGGGAAAGCTAGTAACAGCAATGTGTAGTATATGTTAATGTTTGAAAGGTATGTGGGTAGGTGTTAAATGGGGTGGTATGAAATAGGATATAGTGTGCTCTGTTTTTGTGTTATGTGTGGTGTGTGTCTGAAAAAATGGTGTTTTGATGAAGATGGAGGTGAAAGTGGAGGTGTGTGAAAAGTTGGGACGGAATGGTAAAATGTAGCAGATGGGGTTGTCAATATAGGGCGCGACAGTTGTCAATATGGCTGTCTAGGTTGTCAATGACAACTATATGACTGCTGGGTTGGTTTTATTGTAGATTGGTAGTTGGTCAGTTTTAGTAGAGAGTGAGTCTGAGTGTGTGCGTATTAGTGTGATTATGTCTTGGATTTCTTTATAGTTATGGTGCTTGAAGGGTGACCTAATGAAATGTAAAGTATGAAGTGTGGATATTGGTGAAATGTGTTTGTGAAAGGGTAGC
>JANTPZ010139827.1:0-28690 GCA_025593235.1 Vachellia pachyceras | reverse complement strand
ATTAATTACTACATAATTCACTGGATTTTCATTATTTTTCTCCAAATTTTTGAAGAGCTCCTGATATTTCAAATAATTATTTTTCCTCTTTTACCCTTTAAAATTCCGTAGACGGAGATCGGGTCCGAATTTGGAAAATCCGTGTTACGTCATTGTGACCGGTGTGTAGAGAGCTATCTTTTGGGCATCTGTAAATTTTTCTGATATTTTGGTCAACTGGTTGACTTTTTGACTTTGACTTTTCTTTTGTCAAATGACCAAAATACCCTTTAACTTTATCATAATTACCATTTTGCCCTTACTTTCTCTACTTTTCCAAAAATTACTATTTTGCCCTTACTTTTGATAGTAAAAGACCTTTATGTCCTTGGTCTTTTATTAAATGACTATGGTCCCTTTCCTGAAGGTTTTCCCATCCTCATATCACTCTGGGCAATTTCTCCTTAATTCTGGAATTCCTATGGAACTCCGTGTACTAAGCCAGGTCTATCTTTATGACTTTCGGCCTATAGTCTTTCTTTCTATACTATTTACATCTGATTTCTCTTTTCATTTACTAGCTATCGGATTAGCATTTCATTCAGCTAGCATAGAAATTTAGGGATATTACACTAACCGAAACCCTCGTCCATGCAGAGCAATATGCTCACGGAGTCCTCGGATGTTAGCATCCAGAATGCGCTGAAGAGAAACAATCTTTATCAAACACTGGCCTTCATATCCTTATCCCCTGAATTTTCTGGTAGTTCTTGTGCTAGCTCCTTCTCTTTTCCAATCACTTCATTGGTATACCTGACTTTTCTTCTTATCATGTTCTTCTAATCACATTCATTCATAAGCTAATGAATATGGAACATAAGCTATAGCTATCTAACATATATTCATAAGAGGCAACCAATGCATAACACATCATTTAGCTAATGACATTTCAATTTCATAGGCATATTGAATAATAGTGCACAATAATCAAATAACAATGCACAATTATTCCAAATAAATCCCACAACCTTTGCTCTGATACCAAACAATGTGACACTCCTTAATCTTTACCTTTAGCTTCATTAAATATCTATTTGGAAGCACCTTTAGGCCTTTAGTGAACCAAAGAGTGAAAAATAAAATTTTCGAGTTTAGGGTTACTATTCACGTCAATATTCACAGATTTTTGGGTCAACTTTGAAAATTCATAACTAATTCTAAAAAAAATCAAAATTGAGTGCTTCCAATTTCTACTTGAAAATTATAAGTTCCTCTATAAAGGAAAAATACTCATTGAGTCATTAGCTTGTCCAATTGATACAGTTTACAGCGTGAAAAAGTACTGTTCATTTAGCAATTTTTCATTTTCCAAGATTTTCAATGATTTTGTTCAATCTTTGAAACATCATAACTTTCTGTACAAAAATCCAAATCCATTGTTCTTTGTCTTGTTTTAAACCTTACAATGCCAACTACTTTTCTGTAAAATTTTAGCTCAATTGGAGTTCATTTACCCTATTTTGAAATAGGTCAAAGTTCAGGGTTTGACCAACTTCACTTTGATAAAAAACAAACTTTTCATTTTCAAACTTCATCTTTTTGAAACCCTAACCCCTAATCTTTTTGAATCATATTTGATCATTCATTTAGGAGTTCTTGGTTAAAATATATCATCCATACATGCATAAGTTTCACATCACATATTACATAACCATGCTCATAACAAATTCCTTGCTTTAACTTCATAAACTTTATCCTTACTCTTTGATGCACATGTACCTAGAAATGGTTAATGGGGGAGGGTGAGATTCAAGGAATCCCAGTAGCAAACATTAAAAATAATGCATGTAGGATGAATGTTAGTGCATGATATACTTGCCTTACATAGGCTCATGTTCACATAATTAAATGCTGCGTGCTCAATGTTTTGTGTAATGTACTTATGGCCATAGTAAAAATAAAAATAGAGCTTCATTTATTCATATATTCTTCACATAATCTAGCAAAGCACTACATCAAATTGATCCATAACATAAACATCACATACATACAAGTAAGTAAGTTCACTACCTTTTAGATTTTGCCTCCTCCTTAAGTACTTTGATCTTCTAACCATAGCTTTTTCTTTGTCTCTTTATGGCCCTAGGGAATTAATAACATAATTAGAGCCATGAAAAGTGAATGCCCAATGGGCCACATTAGCCCTAAAGGCTTACTTTTACCCTTGGAGGTCCTATAAATTACATTTAGTTACTTCCTCTCTTAATTTCGCATGGTAACTAAATTTTGAAAAATCATAATTAATTCTATATAACTCCAATTGGGGTGGTTCAAATTTCTATGTGAATATCTTTCAGTATAATTTCATATAAAAATACTTAATTTTGGTCATCACAGCCATATCATTCCTAGAATTTCGTCAAATACAATCTGTTCCAGATTTCATTCCAGAAACAGGACACAGTTTCAAAAATTCATATCTCCTATTACACAAGTCCAATTAACCCATATGACCTATCAAATAGAAGCCTGATAAGTATACTTTAATTATGGAAGGTTTCATGGTCATTGGGAAACATTTGACTACACAAAATCACGTTACAATTACACTGCCTCCAGAAAACGAATTTCACAGCCCTTACTCTTTAACTTCCAAAATTTCCAATTTCATATACAAGCATCTAAAAATCATGAACACTTGTATACCTACACAAAAACTCATTTTGGATCTATTGGAAGCATCAAAATCATCAACAGAATTCATCTTCATCAGATTCCAGACCAGACCGAAACAATGCACACATATTCAACAATATGAATTTTTCAACTTCCATCACTTCTACGACTTGATTCATGTTTCCAAACTCTCATTCATGCATGGGAAAACATGATTCTTGCTCTCCTATGCCAAGTGAAAAATTAGGCAGCATAACCCCTAGGGTTTCATCATCCCAAAATTTCCAACAACCATCAAACAACAACAAACTATACACCAACATACTCCATACAACACAAGGAGTGTTTTCCATATGATTATTGGCTCTAAATCCCCCTCTTTATCACTTTCCATTTCAAGAACCCTAGGTTATGAACTTGAGAAAAGAGAGCTCTAATCAAAATTTGAAACTGCGGAAAGTGAAGATGAGATCACAAGAAAGAGATTGGTATATAGCTTGAGGGGTCTTGCTTGCTTACCATAAGTTTTCTTGGAACTTTTTCCTCCTTGTGCTTGCTTGAATGGCGTCACTTTCTCTCCCATTTTCTGCTGGTTCTGTCATGCTAAAGTCGCTGGAAGAAGAAGGGAAAAATGCTGTTTTATTAATTCCCCATTTAATGGATCAATGGTTAAGATTTGATCCTATAACTTTAATCAAATCTAATGGCTATTATGGAGCCACCTTTATGCCACTTGTCATGCTCTTATTCTCCCTCCTAAAGTGACTTTTACAGCTGTAATTGGGGGGTAAAAATCTGGTCAGTCCAACTGAACTGGATCCCATTCGGTTACGTTTACTGATTGCACTTTTTACCGATAAACTTAACTTTATTCCGGTAAATCTTTTTCTACTTTTCTGGAGATATTTTCTTTCTCATTTAATCTCCATAATTCCATCTTCAATATAATAAAATTATTATTCCCCAAAATACCCTTTAATTATCTCAATTTTTACAGGATTACTTTATCCTGTCCAAAATCCCTGAAACGGAACAATCGGAGAGCAAATTTCTTTTAGGGCCTTGAAAAATACTATATTTTTCATTGATTCTCATGCCCTTTTCCTTTTTCCAAAATGCCCTCTAGATTTTCTAAAATTAATTTTTGAAATAACTATATTTCGGGGATTTTTTGTGTATTTTTCCCAATTTTCGGGAAAACCGTCTTAATTATATACCGGGTAGTAATTTTATTAATTACTACATTATTCACTGGATTTTCCATATTTTTCCCCAAATTTTTGAAAAGCTCTTGATATTTCAAATAATTATTTTTCCTCTTTTACCCTTCAAAATTTCGGAGACGGAAATCGGGTCTGAATCTGGAAAATCCGTGTTACGTCATTGCGACCGGTATGTAGAGATCTATCTTCTGGGCATCTGTAAATTTTTATGATATTTTGGTCAATTGGTTGACTTTTCACTTTGACTTTGACTTTTCTTTTGTCAAATGACCAAAATGCCCTTTAACTTTCTCATAATTACCATTTTGCCCTTATTTTCTCTACTTTTTCAAAAATTACTATTTTGCCCTTACTTTTGATACTAAAAGACCTTTATGTCCTTGGTCTTTTATTAAATGATGTATAGGTCCCTTTCCTGAAGGTTTTTCCCCATCCTCACATCACTCTGGGCAATTTTCCTTAATTCTGGAATTCCAATAGAACTCCATGTACTAAGCCAGGTCTATCTTTATTACTTCCGGCCTATAATCTTTCTTTCTATACTCTTTACCTCTGATTTCTCTTTTCGTTTCCTAGTAATCGGATTAGCATTTAATTTAGCTAGCATCAAAATTTATGGATATTACATTTTGAAACCAGTAAGTATTTTTCCCTTATAGATAACTTAATAAGCTTCAAATAGAAATTTGAACCACTCAATTTCGATTTTTCTAGAATTAGTTATGAATTTTCAAAGTTGGGCCAGAAATCTAGAAATGGACCAAATGAATAGTAACTCCATTTTGAAAATTTTATTTCCACTTCTTTGGTCAATTTAAGTTATCCAAGGCCCTAAAGTGGTTCAATAGTGATCTAATATGAAGCTTCTAGGGGAAAATAAGGAGTGTTACACTTTCCAACATACCAACATCATTAATATACATACACCATATAACTCAAAGTGCACAACCTCCTTCACTCTTCATTCACCTTTCCTTTTCCTTTGCTTGAGCTTACACCTAAAGAGGGTTAGGTTAGGAGAATGAGATTTCATGGAAATCTCAATAGCAAAACATACTAACACATGTGTAATGATATATGACAAGTCTCTCATAAATGTGTGTATGAATATAAATAACATGTTATGTTCAAATAAATCAATGACATGCATATGGCCATAGCAATCAAAGTCACAAATTCATGCACTTAACATCACAAATTCAACATCAAATCATGCACAATTCACAAACATTTATCATTACAACATTAACATTGAGTTAGGAGCTTTGCTACCTTAATTTGCAACTTTCCTTGAAACTTGAAAGTTCTCTTGTCCAATCTTCCAACTTGTTTCTTGCGCAACTCACTTGCCTACATAATTCATAACATAATGGCCATTAACCACAAGCCATTTCCAAACCAAGAAACACTTTGGATTCCATGAACATCCTTTAGCAATTCAAATGTTCTTAAAACCCTTAAAATTGAAAATTTAATTCAAATGCTTCCAAAATTATTTTCACACTTCCACCCTACACAATTTCTTATTTTAAGGCCAATGGAAGCATCAAAATTATCAAAAACTCATTCCTTCCCACTGTTTTATGGCTGGCCGAAAATCAGAAAAATTAGCAACAAAGAGTTTTTTCTACTTCCCTTACATGTAGTTGCATAGTCTTGTTCTCTTACCTCTTCTCATGCATCATTTGACATCAAAACACCACTTTCCACTCAAATAGAAAATTGGACAGCACCTCCCCTAGGGTTTTTAGATTCAAAAATTTCAAAAACAACAACCAATACAAACTATACACTGTAAAGGCTAAGAAAAAATGGAGAAGATCTAATTCCTTGCGCTACGATTGTTTTGGTGACAAGTGTCCAAGATCCAGTACAACTTACACTGATAAAGTAACTTTTTTTGATAAATTCTACCATTTGTTTGGAACATTTATTTCTCTTTTTGGTCTTCAATTAGGACCATTACAAGTGGCACAAAGTGTTACACTCCTTATTTTCCCCTATAAGCTTCATAATAAGTCATTATTGAACCACTTTAGGGTCTTGAATAACTCAAATTGACGAAAGAAGTGAAATTAAAAATTTTAAAGTTACTGTTCATTTGGTCAATTTCCAGATTTCTGGCCCAACTTTGAAAAATCATAACTAATTCTAGAAAAATCAAAATTGAGTGGTTCAAATTTCTATTTGAAGCTTATGAAGTGATCTACATGGAAAAATGGTCCCAAAACTTGCCCAATTGATACAGTTTAATCCGTAAAAATCACTGTTCATTTGGTAACTTTCCAGTTTTCTAGATTTTTATCTTAACTTTGGAAAATCATAACTCCTTATGTACACATCCAAATTTAAGAAACTTTGGCTAACGTTAAAGCTTAGTATGTGTAGTATTTAACTGAAAATTTTCAGGTCATTTGGAGTTTGTTTTCTTATTTTCATCTTTACTTGAAAACAGGGCTGTATTAAGAGTTTTGTAACCCCCTTCACTTAAAGCTTGTTATTTCTAAAAATTTGGTAATGCTTCTTGTTACCACTCTTAAACTTCTCTTAGTGCATGATGAATTTATCTAGTTCCTTGGTTTATTATCATTCATGCATTCACATTTGCTTCACTATTTATCATGTAGAAGTTTAATTTACACAACTACAACAATCCTCAATATAAACTTCAAACCTAATACATACTTTTCACAAGCAAGATCATAATAATATGTCATCTTCAATAACCATAAACCTTGCTCTTACCCTTGGTTGTTCTTGTACCTACATGGTTGGTTGGGGGATAATGAGATTTTTTGGAAATCCCAATAGCAAAACTTTCCAACACACTTTATAAAATTGCATGACAACTTTCATTATAAGTGTGAATTCATTAAAGTGCAACATGTAACAAATAAATGCATATGATATAGCACTCAAAAGAACATATTCACACTTTGAATCATCATAAATTTTCAATACAAGTCATGCATAGATTCATACACATTTTCAAAGCAACTTAGCTTAAAGTTAGAAGGTTTTGCTACCTTGTCTCTTTAGTTTTTCTTTAGCTACAAGTTCTTTGATGTTTTGTCTTCCTAAACATCATACAAGAATATAATCATCAAGCTCAAGCTATCAAGTTGCAAGAAAACTACAAAAACACAATATTCCATTTATTTCTCTTTTAAGCCTCCTAGAACTTTGTAACTTGTTCTTATGATTTCTAATGCTTCTCAAATCCTTTCCTTACTTTCACCCTACACAATTTCGCCTTCTAAAACCATTGGAAGCATTAAAATCACAAAAATAATATTCCTTCCACAATTTCCAGGACTGACCAAAAAACAGGACACAAGCACACACTTGTGATTTTCAACCTTTATTCACATATAATGACATATTCTTGATCACAAAATACTTCTCATAGATTATTTAGCTCAAAAACAACTCTTCCTCATCAAATATAAAATTAGACAGAACCTCCCCTTAGGGTTTGAGATTCCAAAAATTCATACAAACAACAAACCCAAACAAAATATACATCAATCTACTCCTTATCATTCAAGGAGTGTTTTGCAATCTTTCATTTCTTCTAAATCCCTCTCTTTTCCATTTTCCCTCTCATGAACCCTAACTTTCCAGCCACCAAATGACGTGAAGAATGGCTGGAGAGAGAGACAAAAATCTGCCTTAAAGAATACCCCTTAATTGTAATGGAAGGAGGAGATTTAGTCTTGATTTACAAGCATGATCTAATGGTCTCATAATTCACCACCACACCAACACTTGCCCTCTTCTTATTGGTGCTCATAAAGGTGTCATAATTGGGTACACATGGGTAAAAAATCTGTTTGTAACTTTGGTTACACTAACTTAACCAACTTCCTTTCGGTTACTCCTACCGATTACACTTTTTACCGGTAAACATAACTTTATTCCTATAAATTTTTATCTGCTTTTCTAGAGATGTTTTACTACTCTTTTAATCTCCAAATTTCCTTTACTCGTATGGTGAAATAATTATCCAAAAATACCCATGAAATTCATTAAAAAATAAAAGGGTATTTTATCCTGTCGAAAATCCCTGAAAAACGTATTTCCGACGGGCAAATAACGTTTAGGGCATTAAAAATTTCTATAATGTTAACTAATAATCTATCCCTTTTTCCTTTCATCAAATTTCCCTCTGTATTGTCTTAAAATAGTTTTTAAATAAAATTATATTTTCATGATTTTTGGGCATTTTTTCCATCAGTTACGGGAATTCGCCTTAATCGTATATTGGGCAATAATTTTATAAAATATTATAAAATTCACTTTATTTTTCTATGCCCTAAACTCAATTGATTAAGGTCTCCTGATACCTCAAATAATTATTTTCGGCCATTAAATCTTCAAAATTCTATAAATAAAAATCTTGGTCGTTTTTCAGCAATATGTCGAATCTCTGTTAATCAGTGAATTCTGCTCTATCTTTTGGACATCTATGAATTTTTCTGATATTTTGGTCAACTGTTTGAATTTTTGACTTTGATTTTATCAAATGATCAAAATGCCCTTACATATCTCTTAATCACCAAAATGCCCTTATTTTGTCTAATTTTTCGTAATTTCCATTTTGCCCTTGACTTTTTCACCCTTGATCTTTTATCTAATGACCTTTGGATCCTTCCCAAGAGGTCACCCATCCTTACATCAAGGCATTAGGGCTGGGTTAACTTCAATCTTTCCGTTCCATCAACATCTACTTTTTCTGTACTTTCTATCTATAGGTTCTAACTTGGCTTTTGATTATCAGTTTGGCCCTTTGTGTCTAACAACCATATTGCCCTTGGTCTTTGTACTTAATGACATTTACGTCCTTGGCTTACATTCTTAGCAATTTCAAAGCCTTATGACTAAATTGACTAAGGTCTCTTTGGTCCATTAACATCTTCTCTTTCTATACTTTTATTTATGTGCCTTATCTTATCTCATAACTATCAATTTGACCTCTATTTCAGTTTACAGTAAAGGGTGGATATTACACAAAGTATTTATGGCATGCCTTACTTTTGAAAAATTTATATTCTCATGAAGCGATTTTACGCTTCGCAATACCGATAAACCGACTTACCGATAAGTAACTAAATCTGAGGACACCAAAAATTCTGAAAACTAATACTGATATCCTCATACTTTTTCTTTTCTCAAATTTCTTCCCAAAATTTCTTTAATTAGTTTTTAAAGAAAACCCTAATTCCAAGGCTTCTTCGGACCTTTTCCTTGCGATCCAAGAAATTGCTTTTCTCGTATTCTGGGCAACAATTTTATAAAAAACTAGAAATTTCAAGCTATTTTCCTTGCTTTGAGATCATATGTTTGAGGCCTCCCTATACTTCAAATAATTATTTTTGGCCAATTATTTAATAAAAATGCCAAAAATTAAATGACCATTTAAAATTCTCTTAACAACAATGTAGGTCGATTTAGTTCAAACCAAGCCTCGTATGCTTATCAGTGATTTTTCCTCTACATTTTGGGTCTCTATGAATTTTTTTTTGATATTTTTGGTCAAACTTTGACCATGTTGACTTTTGACTTTTACTTTAGTCAAATGACTAACATGCCCTTATACTTTCCTTTATTTACCATAATGCCCTTACCTTTGTTAAGATGGCTGTCACCCAAGAGGGGGTAAATTGGGTGTTATAAAAATTTTCGTTGAATCAATGACTAAATAAAATAAAGTCATTAAACGAAGGAGTAAATCAGAGAAGATAAACACTGTGATTTATCCTGGTTCGGTCCTTCCAACCTACATCCAGTCCTCAGAGCTCATCTGAGATTTTCCAATCCACTAACAACAATAACATCAAGCTTCTCAAGCCTTTACAAAGGGAATCACACTCCCCCTCACAATTTGCACTATAACAGAGACCAACATGCTCTGCTTTCTCAACCCAAATTCAGCCCAGCAATCTCAAGATCCCAATCTTGAGATTCTCATAGAAATACAATAAGTTTGAATGAACTGGTATGCTCTCTCAAAGATTGGATAGATAAACATTGAAGCTCTCAGAGAAGTATAATCTCAGAGTCCTAAAGTTGTGGGATTTCATCGAATCCACACTCTCTGTTTTGAGTTAGGTGACTCCATATATTTCATCTCTTCTTTTTCTGTTCGTTGCTTCCTCATATTTATAGATATTGGCAAAATATGTCCATTGGAGAGGAGCGTTGTATTTTCTGTTCAGCTTTGGCTCTTATGCTCTGTTTTCCAAAATTGGTCTGCTCTGATAGATTTGTTTGTTGAAAAAGAAAGAATAGCCGTTGGAGTCCTGACAAGAAGCAAGTATTTATTGAAGAAGATTAATCCGTTAGAAACTGCTTTTACTTCCGTTATACTTCTGCTTCAGTGTCTGACAAGGTTGTATAAATGTTATGCGTTAAATGGCCCTGACACGAAGAGAGATGTTGTCTATGAATTTGTCCATTGAGAGCCCATGCTTGAGAAGTATTCAGAGATGCCTATTCCCTGTTAATAAGTCTAAGCATGAAGCATTTATGAGAGCAGTTGATATTCAAAAAGCCATTACACAAATAAGGAAAGTAGGTGTGTAGCGTAGGTGAAGTGTGTCAGAGATAAAGTGGTGAGAGAAACAGTGCTCGAGCATAAGGCTTCAATGCTCGAGTGTTGCTCAGAAGATTTCAAAGAAAAGCTCAATGTTATGACACAATACTCGAGTGTCATATGAAAGTGTTTGAAAAATAACTTAATACTCGAGTGAGTACTGACAATGCTTCTTGAGATTACTCGAGCATTCTGTACAAGTATTGTGAAGAAGAGTACAAAGGAGTTCAATACTCGAGTGAGCTCGAGTATTAGGAGTGCTGGCAATCAGTGCTGGAGCATTCTCAAGAAGTATTGATGGACAGTAAACATTTTGAGCCTGATGCTCAAGCATTAGATGTTGATGCTTGAGTATTGGTAATGCTTTCTGTCAATGCTTGGAGTGTTCAGTGAAAGCATTGCTCCCAGAAGCACAATGCTCGAGCATTAGGTGTCAATGCTTGAGTGCTGGATGTGCTTGATACATATGCTGGAGCATTGAGTGAAAGCACTGCATGGAAAACTGATTTTTGAGCTTAGTGCTCGAGCACTAGGTGCCAGTGCTCGAGCATTGGCATGTTTTGTGGAGAAAACCTGATTCTGAAATCTGATGCTCGAGCATTAGAGATCCAGTGCTCGAGCACAGCTTGTAGCTCAACTTCAAAACGACCATAACTCTCTCATTTCAACTCCAAACCTTGCATATAATATATCAATGGAAAGCCCTGAAAGTCTAGTTTCATATGAAATAAGAATTAGTCACAAATAATATATAAAAAGAATGTCATGATAGATTTAATAAGAAAAGGTCAGAAATAATGTGTTCAGTTTTAACCACCAAGTTTAGAAATTTATATCTCCTTCATTTGAAATCCTTTGGTTCTATTCTTGGTGTCTATGAAACTAATTTGGAGTCTAGTTTCATATGAAATTGGTTTCACATCAATCGAGCTGTATTTTAGGAGATATGATCAAAATACCAGACATATAGCAAGCTGGCTGAAAACAGAGGACCCGATGCTCGAGCACTAGAGATCCAGTTCTCGAGTATTGAGTCCCAGCGGTCAATGCTCGAGTATTAATGGTCCAGTGCTTGAGTATTGACTCCCTAGATGTTAATGCTCGAGTATTATGTGCCCAATACTCGAGTGTTGGCTCCAAAGACTCACTGGAAGCTCCGAAAACACATCATACTTGAGCATTAACTTCCAGAATCAGTTTTGAGCATCCAAATGAAGCTGAGATGAATGGTTAACCAATGTATAATGATAAAACATCTATTTAAAACATTTTAACATTCAAAATGAGTTATTTAACCAAATCATCCTTCAGTTAACAGGATGCATAAATATTTATTAACCAATATGCATTGTAAAATCATTATGCATGGTAAATATGTTTTGTGAAAACTTTTTGCATTGTAAAAATATTTTGCTCTTATTTGACCTCAGCAAAACTAATCATTTCTACCATTCTCCCCCTTTTTGATGATGACAAATCCTTCATGAAAATATGTATGAATATGAAAGCAAGTGTGATGATGCAACATATTTTTCATGACTATTTCTCCCCCTATTTGTCATTAGCAAAAAGTTTGAAATATATGTTTAAAAATGAATTATGTTGCTCTTCCTTTGGATGCTAATTAAGTTCTAAATAATTTGCAAATGTAGTTTCAAACAAAGGAAGGTTTTCAAGAAAATACATTTGAAATAGATTGCTGAGGTTCGAAAATAGATTTTAAAAAAAAGGATGTAAAAACTGGAAGGAGATTTAAATTTCTAAACTTGGTGGTCAAAACTGAATGCATTATTTCTGACCTTTGCTTATTGAATCTATCATAACTTTCTTTATATATATTATTTGGGACTGATTCTTGTTTCATATGAAAGTAGACTTCAGGGCTTCCTATTGATATATTATATGCAAGGTTTGGAGTTGAAATTTTTGGAGCATAAGATGGAATACTCGAGCATACCTGGAAGAATACTCGAGCATTCAAGCAAAACAAAGTATCCGGTTCAGTGCCGGTAGTCAGCACTCGAGCAAAGGGTGGAAGCACAGGTAATACTCGAGCATTCAATTTCAATGCTCGAGCAAAGTAAGTTTTCTATACTCAGAAATCACAATGCTTGAGCACTGTGAGGCAGTCCTCGAGCACTGGAGTACAACACTGGAGCACAAGATTATCATTACTCAAGTGTTGACATCTGTTATGTATAGGTTAGTCCAAGACTTCAATACTCGAGCATTGAAAATTAATATTCGAGCACTGGATTACAATACTTGAGCATAAGGTTCTAACACTCAAGTATTGCTTTGTCTGATCATCTTCATTTGTTAGCACTCGAGCACTAAGCACCAACACTGGAGCACTAAATATCAGCACTCGAGCACTAGCAGTTTCTGGTTACTTTGCTCTCTTTTTCATTAACACTCAAGCATCACAAAATCCTCTCAACCCGAACTGCTGTAACTGCCTTTCAACCATTACAACCTCTCCCAGAAACTGATTTTTGGTAAAACCCCTCTATTATTATCTATTATTACACTCATTTATTCTCTCAAATCATCTCCTTTTACTCACGATGCCGACTACTATCATTCCCTCAACACTCCATATTCTGTGTTAGAACCTTTCTTTTTGCTTCCATATTCCTAATGGCATGCACAAAGTCTACTGCTGGCAAGAGTAAGTCACAATCTCCTTCCAAATCCAAGTCTACCTCTAAACCACCATCCAAAAAGGTGAGAATTGCTGATCCCGTGGCATCTGAGGAGACAGTAGCACCTGTTTCTCAAAAGTCCAGTGCTGGCCAACCAAAATCCATCCAGAAAGAAAAGGGGAAGGGTCTTCTAATTATAAACTCTCAATTTGTGCCCACTCAAACTGCTGCTACTAATTCAGAAACTGAGAGTGAAGGAACCACTCCTGAAACTACTACTGCTACTACATCGAAGGCAACACCTAAAGGAAAAGGCAACAGAAAGAAAAAGGGGAATGAATTTCCAAAAGCACCTGAAGGATTCAACACTACCTCGGTATTTATCTCTAATCCATCTGTGTATGAAGAAAAGTTGAAAAATAGGCCTTTGTGTCCTGCTTGGTATGTAGATATTAAGGAAGTGGATAAGATGGGATTCAAAGTATCTGAATTTCTAGATCATTACAAGACTTTGATTCAAATTAAAGATAATTTCTGCCCTAAGATAGTTAGAATCTTTTACAACATGTATTCAAACTCTGTGACCAATGAAGATGGAGAAATTACTTCTTATTCAATGGATACAAAGATGATGGGCAAAGAAATTTTTATTACTTTAGATATTTTGAATGGATTTCTTGGAACTGCCGAATTTGATGAAACCTTGTCCACTTTGACTGAGGATGAAATTTTTGGCTTGCTGAGGCCTGGAGAATCGTTCACTGGCATTCTCTCTTTTGAACCTTCTGCCATGCCACCCTTGCAAAGAGTCATTCACTACATCTACTCTAGATGTATAGTGAATAAAAGTGGAAATTACACCCATTTTGCTTACATGGACTATAGAAATATGGCAAGGATAATGAAGAAAGAAAAGAGAAATATAGGTGAAATGGTGTTTGATGAAATATGGAGATTTGTACATTCAGGATCAAAGAGAATGACTGTGCCTTATCCTTCTCTAGTATCATTCATCTTAAAGAGTCTTCAACTTTGGCATATATTGGACAAAGTGGTTGAGCCAACCTTATTTGGAGAAGTCCACCTTCTCATAATGAACATAAGCATTGAGAATCCTCAAGTTCAAGCCAAAAAGAAAAGGAGAAGGGCTACATCTGCTGCTTCACAGGGTTAAGATAAAGCTCAATCCTCTGGTCCTCCTCAGCCTTCCACTGCCCCCTCATTTGCTCATGCTGCTATTCAACAATGAGCATTGAGAAAGTTATGCTCGAGCATTACTACTCTGACAGCTTGATCTCTAACACTCTCAACCTATGCTACATACCTACTTTCCTTATCTGTGTAACAACATTTTTGAATATTAACTACTCTCATAAATGCATAAGCTTGAAACATTTTATGATGAAAGAAGCACAAATCCAAGGCATAGAGACTTCAACTTTCTTATGCAACATTCGCTGTCGTCTACATCAGTAGCATTAAATTCCGTTAATGGAGAATCCAAATGGTCGACGTTGAGAGTAACGGCTATTAAATGGAGTCTAACAGACATTGAAGAAATTCTCAGCTAGAAAAGGAGAAGCATTCAATACAGAGAAAAGAAGAGAAAAAAATATTCTGGGCATTAAAAAGCTGCATTTACTTCATTTTCTGTAATATGTCATTAATTCTTTCTGAGCTTCATTATTCCCCATCTACTCTTTTGAGAGAGATATCTGAGGCCAAAATACTTTGTAAAGATGTAAGAAACTCAAGGATGGGACCTTGAGTAAATTGGACTGAAAGTGAGATAGAAACAGAGTGTGAGACACTGTTTTAGTAAGAAGTGAAAGGGGGAGTGAATTCCCATATTTTACAGGCTTGTGAAGCCTTGTGCATTTATTGATAGTGGATTTGCAATTCTCAGGGGTGCTCTAAGGAATGGATGTAGGTCAAGAAGACCAAACCAGTATAAATCTCTGTGTTCATATTTCTTCCTCTCTCGGTGACTTTGCTCTTTAATTCTGTGTTTTTAAAGTGCCTGATTTTTATATTTGACCAATTCACCCCCTCTTGGTCAAATCTTATTCTAACATTTGGTATTAGAGCAGGTCTCTTGTGCAAAGAACTTAACAGTTTCAAGAGAGATCCATGGAAGGATTTGGCGAACACATTCTTACTGATTGAGCTTCCTTCATCAGGCCTCCAGCATTTAATAGCCAAAAAATTTTCTTTTTGGAAAATTAAATTTCAAAACTTTATTTTGGCCACTGATATTGATTTGTGGGATGTATTTGAGCAGGGAAATTATGTGCCCATCAAGGTGGAAGATGGGCTAACTCCTTAAACTCGTCCAGAGTTTGATAGTGAAGATCTCAGGAGAGTTCATCTCAACAGACAGGCTGTACTAATGTTGCAAGCAGCTCTGAATGAAGATGACTTCTTTAAAGTCTGCACACTACCTTTAGCAAAACACATGTGGGATGCTCTGGAGATAGCTTACGAAGGCACAGAGGCTGTAAAAGAGAGTAAAGTCAATATGCTCACCACTGAGTATGATTTGCTTTGAATGAGAGATGAAGAAACTATTGTAGAATTTCAAATGCGTCACACTCATCTCATCAACAAACTATCAACCCTTGGCAAAATATATGATTAACGCTCTCAAGTAAGAAAAATTTTAAATGTTGTGTCCAGCAAATGGGAAGCCAAAGTCACAGCTATAGAAGAATCCCATGGTGAATCAATGACCTCAGTTGTAGCCCTCTTTGGAAGTCTTGCTGAGTACGAGGGTAAACAAAAGTTCAAGAAGGAGTTGTCAAACATTGATGACAAAAAGAAAAAAGGGCTAGCTCTCAAAACTATCAAGGAAAAAGAAAAAGAACCTGAATCAGAGGATGAGGAAGAAGATGTGGAAGATGAAGAACTGGCAATGGTCGTCAGAAAATTTAGACGAATGTACATAAAGGATCAAAACTCATGAAGGCCACAAAAAGGAACATCAAGCAGAATTATATGTTATGAGTGCAATAAACCAGGCCATGTGAGAGCTGATTGCCCTCAGCTAGCAGCTTAGAACAAAGAAAAAGAAAAGAAAAAGCCTAAATTCTTTAAAAAGAAGAAGGCATATGTCTCAGGCATCTGGGGTGATAGTTCAAGAGAAGAAGAAAGTGATGCAGAAGAAGAAGCCAATCTTTGTCTTGTGGCTCAGGAAGAGGACACTGACACTGAAGAGGTATTTGCTAAACCTAGCTATGATGAATTACATCAGGAATATGATGAAATGCATATTGAATTACTTAAGTTTGCTAAAGAGTTATCTTTTCTATGAAAAAGAGTTAAAGAACTTGAAAAACCAGCTGAAAAACCTGTTACCATAAATACATGTTCAAAATGCACTAATTTAAAAAATGAAAATGAGAAGTTATCCAAAACTCTTCAGAAATTTACTCAAGGCAGTGAGATGCTTCAAATCATTTTGAAAAATTAGAAAGTTACAAATGATAGAAGTGGTATAGGATACACTCCTCAAAATGATTTACATAAAGGAAAGAAAAAGCATGGCAACAATAGCTATTTGAATTTCTTTCAAAGGTCAGTTCATTTTGCAGAACCCTTTGCATTTTGTAGTTACTGTAATAGAAAAGGTCATCAAACAAGAAATTGCTATTTCAAGAAGAACAAAGCATTAGGCACTTATAAGTGGGTACCAAAAGGAACTTATGTTCCAAAGGCACCAAACACTAACCACAGAGGACCCAACAAAACTTGGGTATCTAAATCAACCAAATGATTTTCTTGCAGGTATGTCTTAAAGCATCTAAAGCGAACAGACGGTACATTGACAGTGGATGGTCAAGACACATGACAGGGGATAAGAGCAGATTCATAAGCCTGAAAGCCAAAGATGGAGGCAAAGTAAGTTTTGGAGGAAACCAATCAGGAAAGATTACAGGGGTTGGAGAAGTTGCAAATTCAAATGGATCTTCTGTAAAAGATGTATATCATGTGGAAGGTCTCTATCACAATCTTCTTAGTGTTAGTCAGAGCACAGACAGAGGCAACTGGATATATTTGACTCTGAAGAATGCCTCATCATCAACAAGAAAGATTTCCCCATTGATAAAGAGAAGCTGAACATTCAACTTAGAGCTCCTAGAGATGGTAACTGTTACACCATTGAATTAGAAAAGAATTTCTCTAACTCATGCTTAATTAGTCAAGCTGATGAAACCAATTTGTGGCATAAACAATTAGCTCATGTGAACATGCATCAACTTGACAAATTAATCAAAAATGAATTAGTTCAAGGGCTTCCAAAGCTCAAATTCAAAAATGACTTGGTGTGTGATGCTTGTCAGTTGGGAAAGCAAACTAAATCATCTTTTAAATAAAAAACTGAGCTTTCTTCAAAAAGACCCCTTGAACTACTTCAGATGGATTTGATGGGTCCATCTAAAGTAAAAAGCTTAGGGGAAATTTATATACTCTAGTAATTCTTGATGATTTTTCTAGATTCACATGAACCATATTTTTAGCTTCTAAAAGTGAAACATATGAACTATTCACTGTATTTACCAAAAAGGTCCAAAATGAGAAAGGTATGTCTATTGTTTCCATTAGAACAGATCATGAAGGATAATTTGAAAATGGAGACTTTGCAGCATACTGTGAAAGTGAAGGAATTGATCACAATTTCTCAGCACCAAGAACTCCTCAGCACAATGGAGTGGTGGAGAGAAAGAACAGGGTGCTTGCTGACATGGCAAGAGCAATGATGACAGAGAAGCAAGTGTCATAAGTTTTCTAGGCAGATGCTCTAAGCACAGCTTGCAATCTCAAATAGGGCATACATAAGGCCATCACTTGGAAAGACACCATATGAGCTGTTCAAGGGAAGGAAACCAAATTTGTCACACCTTCATGTATTTGGAAGCAAATGCTTCATTCATAATAATGGTAAGGATAATCTTGGTAAGTTTGATCCCAAGTCTGATGAAGGTTTGTTTCTTGGTTACTCAAATAAGAGTAAAGCTTATAGGGTCTTTAACAAAAGAACTTGTGTGGTAGAGGAGTCTGTGTATGTGGTGTTTGTTGAAACTAATGCTCCTGCAAAATCTGATGTTGATGAAGAAATTATTGTTTCAAAAGATTTTGGAAATCGAAATAAGGATAGTTCAACTGATTGTAAGCTATCTCAAGTTTTTGAAAATGAACAATCAGATGAACATCCCCAATCTCCTCAACCAAGAGCTTGGAAGTACATTCGCAATCATCCCATCAATCAAGTGATTGGAGAGATGAGTGAAGGTGTACATACCAGAAAAAGATTTATCAATGAGGCTCAATTTTCAACTTTTATTTCTCAAATAGAGCCTAAGAATGTTGAGGAAGTTTTGACTGACAATGATTGGATAATAGCATTGGAAGAAGAAGTAAATCAATTTGAAAGGAATCAAGTTTGGGATTTAGTTCCTAGACCCAAGGATCATCCAGTTATTAGTTCAAAATGGGTATTTAGGAACAAACTTGATGAATCAGGAATCATTGTTAGAAACAAAGTGATCCGACTAAGCCGCAGAATGTAAACTTAGATTGTCGGTTAGCCTTGAAAATGGATCGAGAATATTAATTTTGATTTCTAAGGATTGTATAGTGACAACCCCAGGGTCGTTCTCTCCGGAAGCTAGTCGCATACCAATAGTCCTTAGCTTGTGATTATGTTCGTGATGCAAATTCAAATGGTTTCTTAATTCAAGATGAACTATGTACCTAATGCAACTATAAAATTTAAAACTTGTTTTTGGTATTTTCATGTGGAAAAGAAAATTAAGGCAGATTTGGATTGAAAAGGGAATGTTATGGTGGGTTCCTCTTGAAAATGAATTGGGCCATCATAGTTCGCAAAAGATTAGATAGAGTATCGACTTTCACACTAAGTTTTTGAGATCACAAACCTTAACAATTCGTATGGGTCCAGAGCGTCATACAATGATCTCCTTCTAAATCCCCACACCACTTGTTAGGTCATGAATAACATGCAATGAACTCCATTCCATGAAATCCTTAAAGCGCTTAGTCTGTGTACAGAAATTGCAAAGTGACAAAATCAACTCCATGCATGTTGACTCTAAAACCAAGCACAACTAGGATGATATAAGAGAACAAGACTTCATTGGATAAGCCAAATGAACTCCATTTCACTTTGTCAATCACAAAACAACTCAATACACAATAATCCAAGTTTGGCTCAACCGAGACCAAGTATTAACATACAAATCACAAAGTCCAACTCCGATTCTATGTAATCCATAATGCAAATACAGATTGAAAGTAAACACTCCCCTTTCGGCATTTCAAACTCCGGCTCACTCCATCTTCAAGAGAATAGAGATGCTCAGCTCCTCATAGATGATGCAAATATGCTCTGAATGGATGAGTGAAGCATGATGAATGGATGAATTGTGAATGTGATGGATGAAGGTAGGGTTTGGAGAGTATGTAGATGAGAGAAAATAAATGAGAGTGTGTGTTTCTTCCTTCCTTCCTCAGCCTCCTCCCTTCTCTTTTCGAAAAATGACCTAATTTAGCATTAAAAACCGTTATGAGTCGGATCTCTAAAGCTGGGTCGGGTTAATTTCCATCTGGAGTAAAAATCTGGTGCTGATACGCGATATTCACCGCGGTGAACCTCTCCCAAGAGTTCTTTGTCTTCTTGATTGAACTTTGGATGTGGTGAACTGTGCATACACCGTGGCGAAATTATCCAGAGCTGCTTCCCTTGGCCTTTTGTAAGGAGTTCCTAAAATGAAATAGCAAATATGGGCAGTATCATTTGCCATGATGCAATTTAGGCACAATAAATCGTTATTCATTGCATAGCTGCCCAAAATCACATTAATCCAAATCAATAACTCCTAGTATACATTTAAGCACAAAAAGGTCATGTATGGCTAAAATCGACTCTAAGACTCTTAAAATTCAAGTAGAAAACTAATACAAATAAAGCTCAATCACAAAGTAAGGTTGGTTGCAAAAGGATATAATCAAGAAGAAGGCATTGATTATGATGAAACCTATGCTCATGTAGCAAGGTTAGAAGGTATACGTATGTTACTAGCCTTTGCTTGTTTAATGGATTTCAAATTATTTGAAATGGATGTTAAAAGTGCTTTCTTAAATGGTTTTATCATGGAAGAAGTTTTTGTTGAATAACCTCCAGTTTTTGATGATATTTCTAAACCAAATTTGTTTATAAATTAAAGAAAGCTCTTTATGGTTTGAAGAAATCTCCAAGAGCTTGGTATGAAAGATTAAGTAATTTCCTAATCAACAAAGATTTTGCTAGAGGAAAAGTTGATACAACACTATTTATTAAACATTCAAAATCAAACATGTTAGTTGTACAGATTTATGTGGATGAAATTATTTTTGGTGCTACTAACAATGATCTTTGTCAAGAGTTTGCTAAGATGTTGCAGGCTGAATTTGAAATGTCCATGATGGGAGAATTGAATTTCGTTCTTGGTCTTCAAATCAAGCAAAGAAAGAATGGAATCTTCATAAATCAGGCCAAATATCTCAGAGAGCTGCTAAAGAAGTTTGGAATGGATCAATGCAAAAGCGCTGATACTTCTATGAGTTCAACAGCACTCCTTGATGCAGACATTAGTGGAAAGGACTATGGTATCAATCTACTCCAAAGGAATCTTATGCTGAAAATGTGAAAAGAATTTTCAAATATCTTGCTGGAACAATTGATCTTGGAATTTGGTACCCAAAAGGAGCAAATGATCAATTGATTGCATATTCAGATTCAAATCGTGCAGACCACAAAACTGATAGGAAAAGCACAAGTGGTCAATGTCAATTCTTTGGGAGTGCCTTGGTTTCTTGGTTCAACAAAAAGTAATCAACTGTGTCATTAGCATCTACAGAAGCTGAATATATTGCTGTTGCAAGCTATTGTGCTCAAGTGTTATGGATGAAGTGGCAACTTCAGGATTTAGGAATGGTGTTCAATGAAATTCCAATTTACTGTGACAATACTAGCACCATTAATCTCACCAAGAATCCAGTATGTCACTCAAGAACCAAGCACATTGACATTAGACATCATTTTATCAGGGACCATGTGCAAAAGAAGGATATCAAGGTTGAATTCATTCCAACTCATCTTCAAGTGGCTAACATTTTTACAAAACCTTTGGCCAAAGAACAATTTTTAAATATTAGAAGAGAATTGGGAATGGTAAATCCCAACGAATTGTAAGTAAAAATTGTTTAATGTTGATTTAAAAGTTGTTTTGATGATTAACTATTACTAACTTAAGCTTCGGAGTGTTTTATCAAAGTTTTGCGGGTGCTTTAAATGAATACTTGTAACATTAAAAGCATGAACACTCGAGCATTAATTCAAATTTTTGGAGCATAAGATGGAATATTTGAGCACACCTGGAAGAATACTCATGCATTCAAGCAAAACAAAGTATCTGGTTCAATACTGGTAGTCATCACTCGAGTAAAGGGTGGAAGCATAGGTAATACTCGAGCATTCAATTTTAATGCTCGAGCAAAGTAAGTTTTCTGTACTCAGAAATCACAATGCTCGAGCACTGTGAGATAGTATTCGAGCACTGGAGTACAACACTCGACCACAAGACTATCAATACTCGAGTGTTGACATCTGTTATATATCAGTTAGTCCAAGACTTCAATAATCGAGCATTGAAAATTAATACTCGAGCACTGGAGTGCAATACTTGAGCATAAGGTTCTAACACTCGAGTATTGCTTTGTCTGTTCATCTTCAATTGTTAACACTCGAGGACTGATACTTTGCACTCGAGCATTGAGCACCAACACAAGGGCACTAAATATAAGCACTCGAGCACGGGCAGTTTCTAGTTACTTATGCTCTCTTTTTCATTAATACTCGAACCCTAACACTTGAGCATCACAAAATCCTCTCAACCTAAATTGAAGTAACTGCTCTCAAACCGTTACAATCTTTCTCAAAAATTGATTTTTGGCCAAACCCCTCTATTATTACTCTTCGTTGCACTCATTTTATTCCTCAAATCTTCTCTTTTTCTCTCTTGTTGTTGAAAACTCCCATTTCCTCAACTCTTCATATTTTGCTTCAAATTTCCTCATGGCTCACATAAAGTCTACTGCTAGCAAAAGTAAATCTCCCGCTCCTTCCAAATCCAAATCTGCCTCTCAACCTCCATCTAAAAAGGTGAGAATTGCTTAACCCGTGGGATCTGAGGAGACAGTGGTACCCTCCATTCAAAAGTCTACTGCAAGTTAGCCCAAGTCTATTTTGAAAGAAAAAGGGAAGAGACTCCTCATTACATCCTCACTGACAGTGCCCACACAAATTGCTGCCACTAATTCAGAAACTGATAGTGAAGGTGCCTCACTTGAAACTGTGGCAACATCATCAAAGGCAGCACCAAAAGGAAAAGGAAAAGGGAGGAAAAAGGGAAATGAACTTCCAAAGGCACCAGAGGGCTTCAATGCTACTTCGATATTTATCTCTAATCCATCTATGTATGAAGAAAAGTTGAAAATAGGCCTTTGTGTCCTGCTGTGTATGTAGATATTAAGGAAGTGGATAAGAGGGGATTCAAAGTATCTGAATTTCTAGATCATTACAAGACTTTGATTTAAATTAAAGATAATTTCTACCCTGAGTAGTTAGAATCTTTTACAACAACATGTATTCAAACTCTGTGACCAATGAAGATGGAGAAATTACTTCTTATTCAATGGTTACAAAGATGAGGGGTAAAGAAATTTTTATTACTTAAGATATTTTGAATGGATTCCTTGGAACTGCTGAATTTGATGAAACCCTGTCCACTTTGACTGAGGATGAAATTTTTTAGCTTGCTAAGGCCTGGAGAATCTTTCACTGGCATTCTCTCTTTTGAACCTTCTACCATGACACCCTTACAAAGAGTCATTCACTACATCTACTCTAGATGTATAGTGAATAAAAGTGGAAATTACACCCATTTTGCTTACATGGACTATAGAAATATGGCAAGGATAATGAAGAAAGAAAAAAGAAATATAGGTGAAATGGTGTTTGATGAAATGTGGAGATTTGTAGATTTAGGATCAAAGAGAATGACTGTGCCTTATCCTTCTCTAGTATCATTCATCTTAAAAAGTCTTCAAATTTGGCACATATTGGATAAAGTGGTTGAGCCAACCTTATTTGGAGAAGCCTACCTTCGCAGAATGAACATAAGCATTGAGAATCCTCAAGTTCAAGCCAAAAAGAAAAGGAGAAGGGCTACATCTGCTGCTTCACAGGGTCAAGATGAAGCTCAATCCTCTGCTCCTCCTCAGCCTTCCACTGCCCCCTCATTTGCTCATGCTGCTATTCAATAATATATGGAAATTGAGTATGGAAAAATGAGTGAAAACTTTGTGAACCACATCAAAACTCAGTCACAGGAATATATGAACACCATTCTGAAGGCTGCAAATGATTATTTCATTAGAATACTTTGGAAATTGCAGTCACAAAAATGAATGAGGAGCTTTCACATTTCAAGGCTAACATTTTGGAGAAACTTGATGGTTTACAGAGCAAGGTGACTGGGTTGGATCCTTCCCCTGAAGCAGTGCTTGCCATGATAGATTTCTCTTCCTCCTTTCTCCATCTTGATCCTCAGCCTGCACCTCAAGTACCCTCACCACCCCCCTCTGATCTACCTGATCCCTCTGATGCACCTCAGCCCATCAGTGTTGATCCTCACCCTGATATACCTCCATCCACCACTGATGTTCCTCTATCTCCCTTTCACTGACCCTTATTGTTGATGATAAAAAGGGGGAGAAGAAATCAGAAATCTGCTACTGTGCTGTTATGTTTAGTATGCTTTTGTGTTTTTGAACTTTTTGAAATAATCTTGTTTGTATTTTGTTTTTAACTGCTTTTGTACTCTTGTCAAGTACATTTGTCTATGGTAATTTAGTTTATGCCAAGTTATTTCAAGTTATATTGCCTTCTATGCTGACTAATATGTTCTTATGCTTCTGAATTGTTTAGAGCATGCTAATCTGTTTATTATGGGGAGAAGAAATCAACTCAGTTCATTATGCTTATCTGCTATTCTCTCTAATTTATATTTCAAAATCAAAATTTTTGTTTCATAGTTTTGTCATCATCAAAAAGGGGGAGAATGTTGATACCTTCTTTTGATGATAACAAAATTGTGCTAAGTGTTCGTAAAATGATTTTTGAGTCTCAAGTTTAAAAGCCTTGATTCAGTGCTTCTTGAAAATACTCGAGTGTTTTTGTCAAAGTATTGACAGTACTCGAGCATTGGAATTCAATGCTCCAGCACGGCATGTTTTGAACTTAAGAAAATTTAGTGCTTCCAAGCAATACTCCAAGTATTGACATGAAGTGTTGTCAATACTCGAGTATTGGAATGTAGTACTCGAGCACTGTGTTTTGAAAAGAAGTTTTAAACTATACTCTGAGTAAACACTTCAAGCATTAGCATAGAGTAATGCCAATGCTCGAGTATTGCAAGTTAGTACTCGAGCATTAGGCTAAAAAGGGCTTACAAACAATGCTGCAATGAAGTACTGCAAGTATTAGCTGATAGCAGAGCCAATGCTCGAGCACTGTATTTCAGCACTCGAGTGTTGACTGCTCTTCTCAACACTGTCAGACAACACTTCTAGCATTGGCTGACAGCATAAGCCAATGCTCGAGCATTGCAAGTGCAGTGCTCGAGTGTTGAGCCTTCTGTTAGTGCTGTCAAGCAATACTTCAAGTAATAGCTTCCAGCAAGAGCCAACACTCGAGCACAGTTTCCAGCACTCGAGTATTGAAGTTTTTCACACAACACTGCAAGCATTGACTGCTAGCACTATCAATACTCGAGCACTAACTTTCAATGCTCGAGCATCGGGATGAAAATTTTCACTGTTTACCAATACTCTCTGATAATACTCCAGCATTCACTTCCAGCATTTATAACACTCGAGTATCATAATCTAGCACTTGAGTAATTAGATTTGTCAAAATCTATATTCCAACACTGGCACAAAAGACTTGATTAATCATTGAAAGCATTATCAATACTCAAGCACTGAGATTTCTTACTCGAGTATTTGATTCTTTTTCAAACACTTTCATGCATCACTCAAGTGGCAAGTCAAAGTATTGAACTTCTCTTTGAAAATTTTCAAATAATACTCGAGCATTGAGAAAGTTATGCTCGAGCATTGCTACTCTGACAGCTTGAGTTCTGACACTCTCAACCTATGCTACTACCTACTTTCCTTATCTACGTAATGACACTTTTGAATATTAACTACTCTCATAAATGCATAAGCTTGAAACATTTAATGAGGAAAGAAGCACAAATCTGAGGCACGGAGACTTCAACGTTCTTCTGTAACATTCGCCGTCGTCTACATCAGTAGCATTAAATGCCATTAATGGAGAATCCAAATGGTCGATATTGAGAGTAACGGCTATTAAATGGAGTCTAACGGACATTGAAGAAATTCTCAGCTAGAAAAGGAGAAGCATTCAATGCAGAAAAAAGAAGAGAAAAAAATGTTCTGAGCATTAAAAAGCTGCACTTACTTCATTCTCTGTAATCTGTCATTAATTCTTTCTGAGCTTCATTATTCCCCATCTACTCTTTTGAGAGAGATATCTGAGGCCAAAATACTCTGTAAAGTTGTGAGAAACTAAGGACGGGACCTTGAGTAAACTGGGCTGAAAGTGAGATAGAAACAGAGAGTATGAGACGCTGTTTTAGTAAGAAGTGAAAGGGGGAGTGAATTCTCATATTGTAGAGGCTTGTGAAGCCTTGTTCATTGGTTAATAGTGGATTTGGAATTCTCAGGGGTGCTCTGAGGACTGGATGTAGGTCAAGAAGACCAAACCAGTATAAATCTCTGTGTTCATATTTCTTCCTCTTTCGGTGACTTTGTTTTTTAATTCTGTGTTTTTAAAGTGCCTGATTTTTATATTAGTCCAATTCACCCCCTCTTGGTCAAATCCTATTCTAACACATAATGCTTCCTTATTCTTCACTCACCTTTCCTTTTCCCTTGCTTTAAAATGTACCTAGGAATCGTTAGTTGGGGAGAGTGAAATTTAAAAGAAATCCCAATAGCAAAAGCACCCACATAACCACTAATATGCATGACAATTATTCAACACTTAGGGATAAATGCATGAACATGTGAGTTTCACAAACTTAACAAATTTTCATATGGACATAGCATATTAAAATTATATCATCACATTCAAACATCACAAGTTTATCATGCAAAAAGCACAATCTCATAAATGATCATCTATGCAACTATTAGTGTAGAGTTAGTAACTTTTGCTACCTTGATTATCAACCTGGTCTTGCACTTTCAAACTTTTCTTATTGCCTTTCCAAAATGCTTCCTTAGAAATTCCCTTTCCTACATACAATATTGTGCAATGGACATTAATAGTAAACCATCCTCAAGGCTCAAAACACATCAAAACCATGGAAAATCTAATATTGAACCTTAAGGACCCTAAAACTCTTAAACTTGTCAAAATTAATTCCAATGCTTCCCAAATCTTTTTC
The DNA here is from genome assembly GCA_025593235.1 of Vachellia pachyceras. NCBI lineage: Eukaryota > Viridiplantae > Streptophyta > Magnoliopsida > Fabales > Fabaceae > Vachellia > Vachellia pachyceras. Next base: position 1,977 of record JANTPZ010139827.1, on the reverse strand, counting down.
TCACTTCCACCTACACATTTTTTCATTCTAAAGGCAATGGAAGCATCAAAATCTTGAAAATCACACTCTTTATAATTTTTCCAGACATGTCTGAAAAGAGAAATATAAGCAAACAATGTGATTCGCAAACTTTCATTGCATATAAGCGCTTATTCTTGATCCTAAACTACCTCTCATGCATTATTCAGCTCAAAAAACACTTCTTCCTCATCAAATAAAAAATTGGATAGCACCTCCCCAAAAGTTCATTGTAATATCCACCTTTTCTGTAAGCCGACATAGAGGCCAAATCGATTGTTATAAGATAAGACAAGGCCCAGAAATAAAAGTACAAAAAGGAGAGATGTCGGTGGACTAAAAAGACCCTGATCAAATTAGTTCTAAGGCTTTGAGATTTCTAAGAATGTAAGCCATGGACATAAATGTTATTAAGTATAAAGACCAAGGGCAATATAGTCATTGGATAAAAAGGGCTAAACCAGTAATCAAAAGTTAAGTTAGAGGCCACGGATAGAAAGTACGGAAAAAGTTAATGCTGTTAGGCCGGAAGTTGCAGAATCAGATTTGGCCAGGTGGATGAAAGCTAGTAGGAATAGTAAAGTTAAGCGTGCTCACCCTGGAGAAATTTTTGGATGGATGACCTCCTGGGAAGTTACTCCAGGAATCAGAAACCAAAAGATCAAGGGCCAAAAGGTTAAGGGCAAAATGGGAAATTTTGAAAAGTTAGACTGTGAAAGGGCATTTTGGTCATTAAGAGAAAGTGTAAGGGCATTTTGGTCATTTGACAAAGTCAAAAGTCAAACGGTTGACCAAAAATCAAAAAACTTAACAGATGCCCAAAAAATAGAGCAGAACTCGCTGATTACAAGAGATTCAAACGATTGTTGAAATTCGGTCTGGATGATGAATTATGGAATTTTAAAGATTTGATGATTGAAGATATTTATTTAAGGTATCAGGAATTCTCTAAAACCAAGAACCAAAGTCTAGAAAAAATTCAGTGAATTTTATAATATTTTACAAAATTATTGCCCAAAGTACGATTACGGCGATTTTCCCGAAAACGAGGAAAAGGCCCGAAAAATCCCCAAAAATATAATTTATTGCAAAAATTAATTTGGGACATCTAGAAGGTATTTTGGGGAAAAGAGAAGGGCTAAAATATCAATGAAAAATGAAGAAAATTATAAGGCCCTAAAAATGATTTATTCTAAAATTGCTTGCTTTCTGGAATTTTAGACAAGATAAAGTAATACTGTTAATTTTGATTTGATTAAGGGACAATTTGAGGATGATGATTTTAATATATTCAAGAAGGAAGTATGGAGATTAAATGAGGAAGAAAACATCTCCATAAAAGTAGAAAAAGATTTACCGGAATAGAGCTATGTTTATCGATAAAAAGTGCAATCGGTAGAAGTAACTGAAGGGGATTCAGTTTGGTTACTCCAACTAGATTTCTAACCCCTTAGTTACAGCCATAATGATGCCATTTAAGCGACCAATAAGAGCAAGGGAAGTGGCACACATGTGGGAGCAATTTCCACCTTTGGATGAAGCTTATGAGAGAAGATTTCATCTTGGCCTTCCATGTTATTTCAAGAGAATTATTAAAACCCAATTTCTCCTTCATTCCCACCACCATTTGGCCGACTTTGTGGGCAGATTTTGAAGCAAGGAAGACTCCATTTTTGGAGCTCAAGTAAAGGAAGAACAAGCTCTTGAAAAATCCAAGGTAAGAGAGCTTACCAACCAACCTATGTAATATCCCTAAATTTCTATGCTAGCTGAATGAAATGCTAATCCGATAGCTAGTAAATGAAAAGAGAAATCAGAGGTAAATAGTATAGAAAGAAAGACTATAGGCCGGAAGTCATAAAGATAGACCTGGCTTAGTACACGGAGTTCCGTAGGAATTCCAGAATTAAGGAGAAATTGCCCAGAGTGATATGAGGATGGGAAAACCTTCAGGAAAGG
>JANTPZ010139825.1:0-31242 GCA_025593235.1 Vachellia pachyceras | reverse complement strand
GTGTCCAAAATAATGAACCAGTAGAAACAGCCGCTGAACATCAATCACAACATATAAGGGATCAATCTTCAAGGGAAGATCAACAACTCACATCAAACCAATCATCCATCCCTTCCTCAAATCAACAAGTAAATGATCATTGGTGGCCAATAGCATTAAGAAAATGGGTTAGATCTTGAACTAGACATTCCATTGGTAATTTTGTATCATGTGAAAAATTGTCTTCTAGTATGAAAGCCTTTACAACTAGTGTGTCAGTAGAAAAATACCAACGGATGTTCATGAGGCACTAAAAATCCCAGCTTGGAGAAAAAAAGTTTATGATGAAATAGAAGCACTTGAGAAAAACAGAACTCGGGAATTAACAGAGCTTCCAAAGGGAAAAAATACAGTTAAATGTAAATGGATTCTCACAAAAAAGTACAATCCGGATGGGAGCCTTAACAAGCATAAGGCGAGACTTGTAGCTAGAGAATTCACTCAAACCTATGGCATTGACTATTAGGAGACATTTGCACTAGTTGCCAAATTTAACACTATTAAGGTGCTCCTTTCTGTAGTAGCAAATCTTGACTAGGCATTACATCAACTAGATGTAAAAAATGCCTTCTTAAATGCTGATCTAGTAAAAGAAGTATATATGGAGATTCCCCATGGCTTTAAGGCAAATGACAATAAAGGCAAGTTTGTAGACTTAAAAGGTCCTTGTATGGACTCAAACAATCACCAAGGGCATGATTTGAACGATTTACTCAATCTCTTAAGAAGTATGGCTACTCTCAATGTCAATCTGACCACATTCTCTTCATTAAACATAGAGATGGTAGGATATCTATTTTAATTGTTTATGTTGATGATATTATACTTGCTGGTGATGATACAATAAAGACCGATAAATTAAAAGGGTTGCTAGCCTATGATTTTGAGATAAAAGGACACAAGGGAGCTTAGGTATTTCCTAGGCATGGAAGTTGCCAAATCAAAAGCTGGCATTTTAGTATCTCAAAAAAAGTATGTACTTGATTTGTTGCATGAAACAGGAATGTTAGGGTGTAAACCTTGTGCTGCTCCCATGGAATTGAATATAAAATTGGGCTTGAATGAGAAGGGCACACTAGTCAATAAGGAGAGATATCAAAGGTTAGTTGGTAAACTAATCTATCTATCTCATACTTGACCAGATATTATTCATGCTGAGAGTGTGATAAGTCAATTCTCTAATCTACCCAATAAAGAGCACATGACTGCAGTTTTTGAGGATTCTTAGATATCTCAAATCTGCTCCAGGCAAAGGATTGTACTTCAAAAGGGATACTAGCAGAGGAATTGAGGTATACACAGATGCTGATTGGGCAGGTTCTGTAGTTGACCGAAGATCTACCACAAGATATTGTTTGGGGGAATCTTGTGACATGGAGAAGCAAGAAACAACCAATAGTTTCTCGTAGTAGTCCAGAACTTGAACTTAGGGCCTTGGCTCTAGGACTTTGAGAAGGTCTATGGTTCGCAAGATTATTCAAGGAACTGAATATAGGCTTTGAAAGTCCGATAAAAATATTTTGTGACAACGTGGCCATAATTAAAATTGTGAAGAATCCTATTCATCATGACAGGATAAAGCATGTGAAGATAGGTCGTCACTTCAATGATTAAAAGATAGAAGGAAGATGGGGGAAGTCAGTTATGTACCTACAAAATATCAAGTAGCAGACATCCTCACCAAATTTATTGCAAAACCCAATTTTGAAGAACAGTCAAGCAAGCTAGGGATGATTGACATCTACTCCCCAACTTAAGGGGGATTGGATGACATGTGACTGGGACCCACTTAGCTTAATAATTATTAGTTAGGATCTAACTGTATTTATCATTATTTTCTTATGTAATCTTTCTGTTATTATTCTTCTTCTTCTTAATATTAGGATATTTGAATTAGATTATATTCTAATTCTAGCTAGACATTCCTAGATTATAGGTAATTAGGTAACTTTCATTTTCTCTATTTATGTACGCTGCTAAGCTCTTGAATAAATCATATCAATAGGCTGAATCATAATTTTATCAGCTATTCCAGATTTCATAATGTCAAACACTCACTTGTATACAACGGTCCTTTGGGCTTGAAGTATTAATAAAGCACCAGCATACCATATCTTGTGCTGAAACTTAATTTAATTAAAAGGATGGGGAGCAGCAATGATCAAACTCTTGACCATTTCGTTATAGAGGCTCCTACACCCACCAAGGACCATTTCAATTCATAAGTTTAAGCTATTAAGTGAAGGCGGAAGGAAGGCCTATGAGTATCTTTTGCCATAGTTTTGAAGAGCTAAGGACCTTAGAAAACTACATACCAGTAATTTGATTCTTAATATTAGAATTTCAAGTTCAGCCTTAAATGCAGGTATAAATTGTAATTCAAAGTCAACTTGATGGAGTAAGAGAATAGAAAAAGAAAGGAAGTGTAGCAAGATTAAAAGAGAAAAGGACTAGGAGAAATTCATTTTTATGTTTAACTGACCTTCTTGATCCAAGGAGATGCTCATAAAGGAGAATGCCAGTTGGAAACATCTTACTAAAGCCATGTGACTGGATGTCTGTGGAGAGCAATTCAGTCATCACAACTTCAGAAACTAATAATGTCAAATTGTCCTTAACTATCAAACAAGGAAATAAGATTATGATATGTGCTCTCGTTGTCCATTTCACAAAGGTGCAAAGTTCCTTTCAGAAAACTATATCTTTAAATACAACGTTGGTACCCATTCAAACCAAGTTGGAATACTTTCATTAGGAAGTATGTATACAAGAGAAACTTAGTCATACACAACAAAGGTGACATTTACTGACAGATAACAGACAGATATAATCTGTTGGGAATAATCCCACAGAGAAGTCACAAAATCATCCATTGTTGCAACCAGAAATTCTAAACAGTGAGACATGCTTCAATCTTCATCACACCAGACACACATGCATACATTGAATATTTCTCCATAACAAAGTTTGAGAAGTTGGGGGGCAGCATCAGGAGTAAAGATGTCCACAAGGAAAAAGCTTAATCGCAATTTGTGGATAAGTGACAATAATCAAGCTTTCAACAGTTTTGTAAGAATGAGACCATGGTTGCTATCTAGAAAGACGTATGATTATGAGACAGCATTATAAAAGATCCCTGTAATTTTCAATCTGGTGATTAACAAATTGTGATAAGGAATAACGAACTATTGAAAAACAGAAAAGGTACATTTTTTCTCTAGTAATTGTATAAAATAAAACCTATCATGGCCTCAGCATACATTAATCTCACCTTGGAACGAGTAAAGAACAAAGCAATGTTATAAGTGTGAGCCATTGCCTCAAAGTTCTCAGGGTCATTTTCTGCAGATGTTGCCTGTACCCAGATTGAAGAAAGCAGAAGACTCACTTGGTGACTACTCAATCGAAGAGAACCCAGCTCCTGAAAATTTTGGATGCACAACGTTTTTCAAGTACAATGACTATCAGAATCTCTGACTTAAATATTTACTAAGACAAGTTAATAATGATAATTAGAAATTTCATACATCTTTTCCATCAGCGAGAGCACCGGTAACACTGTGAAGACGAAATAGATTAGATGCATATTTCCCATTGAGATCTACCTTTGTCTTTCCCTCTTCCTTCTTCATACTGACAAAATTTTGATCAGGAATGGCAAAACTTTCACTCTTTACCTGCTGAGTCATCTTTGTTTTCTGGTCTAACCATGGAGAAAAAAGGGATGGCATTAGCACTATAGAGAAGACACTATGTGCCCCTATTCTTGATTTGTTGTCTGGATGGGCCATTGCCATAAGCAATTGATGAAATAAAGCATCTGGAAAAGCCTGGACATTTCCAACAATAACCCTGATATTTAGACAGTTTACAGGTGTTTAGGATGTAGAAAGTCAATTTTCAATCTAAATAAAAAGCACTCGCCTTCTTGTGATATGATACATTAGGGATAGAAGAGATTAATTTTGTAGTTTGATAAATGGCAGAGATTGTAGTTCGTGCTACAGTAGTGCTATTTGAGATATTCTCTAGCACCACTGCCATCATATCATGAATGGGGCCTGCATCCCCGACCTGTTATTTTCAAAATTTCATAGTTAATGCAAAAAGAAAGCAGCAACAAAATAGTACTCTTTTTTCCTCATATAAGCCCTTTAATACATCCATGTGCGGGAAAATTAAGTGGCTTCCTTTCGCATATTAAAGCATTAAAATGATAAAAATATTTTGCCAACTGACACTTTGAGGCTTCGAGTTTTGTTCAGAATTAGAGAAGTTGGAAATATATTTGCACAAATGAATTCTCCGTTCCTCATATAGGTGCTGCTCGTTGTCCTTCTCAAGTCTACAGTGCCTTTTAGTAGCTTTTCATCCAGCAATCACTGCCTTGTTACTTGGTTAACCAGAGCAGTTAAAGAAAAGGGTTTTGTTTTTGCCATCATCATCCAAAGGGAGTTTGTGGATAATGGGTCAAATGGGCCTCTCTGTTGATCTGTATCAAATTGGCAGTGGCAAATTCTCCGAATAAGGAATTACATAGAAGAAAAGCTATTAAATACTAAAATGCATGCATTCTTGAGAAGCATAATGAGCAGCACCAATCTGAGAGAAGGACCTGTATTCATATACTTGCATCTCCATGGTTCAGTTTCTAATTCTTGGTAAGCTAGTCCCACTAGATCAGATCTTATGAATAATATCGGATTAAGTGAGTACAAATAGAATTTATTCAGTCATCTTAATATACACTCTCATCAATATGTCATACAATGGAAACAAAATTGATTCCATATTTCATGTTACCTCAAAGCAATGCATGAATTTTCAATTTAAGACAACTGAACATAGCTACATTAAGAAACTGGCTGCGGTCTTCGAAGTTTTCACATTTATGGATTAGAACGGAGACTGATATTTTGTTAATAAGCTACTGTTAAATTCTCCCAGTTAGCAATCCATATTGTCAGAGTATGGCAGGCTATCAGAGATTATTTGAACTTCACTCAAATCATACAGGAAGTAAAATTGTCAGCGCAATAAATTGATAATTTAGAAAAAATTAGTTTAGGGAGGATCCAATAAAGTTCAGGATTTTTAGTTTTTCCTCAGTTTCCAACATTCCAACAAGGAAGAAGCCACTCTCGCACATAAAATCTTGAGAAGCAACTTTCCTAGCATTTAAGTCCTCATAAATCAAGACATCAAGGTAACTTTGAGGAGGAGGATCTTTTCTTTATATATAATTTTTCTTTTTGGGTTTCTTTTGGGACAAGGTTTTCTTCTTGTTGTTGTTGTTGTTGTTGTTGTTTCTTTTGGGAGGGGAATTGGGGAGGCTCTTCTAGAAATTTGAGAAAGCAAACAGTGGATTGTTGAGAGCATGAATAATCCGATGATTCTATTAGCTGATGGCAACGATACATATATGCATACAAGAGTATCTAGACAATAATTACAGATTTGACCTGATTTGCAAGATAATTTAGATCCCTTATCTTCTGCACTATTTTATCCTAAATATCCTCTAACTAATCTCCTAGGATCTGCATAAATAATAAATTATTATTATTATTATTTAATAATTACCACACAAACAGCTTGAAAGGACAAACAAAAAAGCGATCATACCTTGTTTGAAAGTTGTAATATACACATTTCTAAAGCAGATTGAAGTTCAACATTCAACTTATATTCATCACTTCCAACATCAGAAGCTTCCATTAAATTTTGCAAGCACTTCCTTAACTGTTTAATGAGATCAGATATTGCACCGACAATTTGAACTGAGGCCTGCTGCTCAACATTTTCTGCAAGCTGTGAAGTGGTCTTAACAATATTGATCTGCAGAATAGGTTGCTTTGCAATATTCCTATGATCCAAGTGCTTGATCAAAATGGACAGCAAAAGATGGGAGTTATCTCCTGGTGTTCAAAAAGTTATCATTTAATACAGAGAAATTTAGAGAAAACTTCAGTTTAAGAAAAAGTAAAGAACTGAATGTTCCAAGTCTACCTGATTCTGCCAAAAGGGATTGCAGATACATTAAAACAGAACAAGCAGCTCCTTTTTCTGGAGACCACTGATTTTCAGTATCAAACTTAAGAAAAAGTGGTTCAAGAACACGCCTCACAGTTGTAGCCTCCTTTGCCAATTTCGCCACATTACATAAGCAAAACTTTGACCAATAAGCAGGATCCCTGTTGATGGTGAACAGATAAAGGTTGCCCTGGAATCAGGAAAGATTCTTACAAAACAGTGGGGAGAGATGAGTAAGATAAGGCTTACAGCATGAAGTCCATCTCAGTTCCAGTAGGTTTCTCTTCCTCAGCATGGTCAAGTTTCGTTTGGAGATGCAAGTAATTCTCCAATGTCACAGATATAATCTATGAGGGGATCCACCCACCCAAACAAGAAAAAGGGAAATCTAGATCAGCAAAAATTACCTTGTTGCTCTGAAGACTCGTTTATGTTCAAAAATTTTGAAAAAGAATACAAGGCAAACTAAACTTGAATCCTTGATGCATCATTTTGATGCATGTCATTTTCTTGTTTTAAGGTGAACAGTTAATGTAAAAGTATAAAAATAATACTCACTTTGTCAAAATCCATGGACGGATATGAGCAATCTCCCATGAATTGCACCTAGTCACAGAAAATAACAATGAAAACAAAATCAGGAAAAGGAATAAATAGAGTAGCCTTATAAACCATTTGATTAACAGATACTGTTTAATGACTAAGGTCACCACTATTCTCTAACCAGAAAGAAGTTTACAACAATGACAACAAGTTTTATCCCACTAGTTGGGTTAGCTATATGAATCGCATGCTGTCATTATACTTTATCAACAACCAAATTTACAAATGAAAATATATTATTGAAAAGGAAAAAAAAAATTTGCGTTCATCCCACGGATGCTATTATCTAAGGTTGAAACTGCTACTGTGTACTTGCATCTGTCGGTCATCCATGGCTACAATTATTGGTACAAGCACCATATGATTAATTAGTTAAATGAAGGAGTCCAAAGTCTAATTCATTCATGAAATATATATTACCAAATTAGAGGAAGTTGCAGATTCTAATCAAGAGATTAAATATTTAGCATATTTCAACTCAACATGGTTTAGAACTCGTTTGAAAGTCCGTTTGAGAATAGCTTTTACGGATTCCGAGGCAAAACTTAGGTTTCAAAACCCAGGTTTTAAAAGATTGTGTTTGAGAAGTTATTCGCTTTTACGGAGTTCGAGGCAAAAAATAGGTTGGAAAGAGAAAGAAAGAAAAAGTATGAAAGAGCAAATTTATTAGGAGAGAGGGTGTGATTTGACAAGAAAATAACTTTTTCAAAACCTAGGTTTCAAACAGAGGTTTTGTATCCAAAATAGTTTTTCAAAAAAAAATTTGTATTTTGACAAAAACCTAAGTTTTGCAACAAAAACAAGGTTTTGTATGGAGGTTCCAAACAAGCCCTTAACATCAATAATTACTAAAACCGTCGAGGACCATATCTTGAAGAACTATCTCCCCCACTCCTTAGTGTATCATCATGTTTCAGTGTCATTCTCATCTACAGAGAGTTTCATTGAAAAAATCAAGATATGTAGTTTCTAGTGTGTAATTAACCAACAAAGGAAAGACTTTCTAAAAGTAAACTTCAGAGAGCGAATAAGTAATTTCTACAATAAGTAAGAATCGAAGTAGAGAAAGAACAACACCATATGGGATAGAGCTTGAAGTCCAGCTGAACGTAGAAGCAAAACTCTTCGATCTTCTCCGACTTCTTGAGCCAATTGACATAGTTTAGGGATAAGACCCTCTAAATTGAACATGTATGTACTATCTGTCTACTTTTAACTCAAAAGGTCAGCATCAACAAAGTTATGGCATCCAAGGATTGTGAAAACATAGCATGCATTCCTCACAAAATAGAGGGCAAGAGTCAAGAAACAATGCAGTCAATAAAAATATCACACTGCTTCAGCACCCCCTACCAAGAGACCCTAGTTGTCTAAATCTTGAGGTATTAGGCCTCTTAGTCAACATGAAAATGAACCACGGAGTAGTTTCTTTCTTTAATTTGTAGAAACAAAATGAAGTGAGAAAGGTCTACCGTAATACCTGGCAATTTATAAAGTCTGCAAGTGCATGGCAACCTAAGGTCCTCATTTCATCAGCTTGAGTCTGTTCTAAAAGAGTTCGGATGATCCCTAAAAAACTATTAGCAAATAGTGGCCTGCAAGATTAAAAAAACATCATGTGAATATCATCGCAAATTTAGAATAAAAGAAAAAAAACAGCAATTCATCAATACGATCAAATAAACAAGAAGTTTAAATAAGATACGTAAGTCAAGGGAAATGTACAACAACAACAAGAAGCAGCCTTATTCTATTAGGTAAGGTTAACTGCATCGTACTCAATCAACACCCAACTTTCAAGATATATTCTTCACTAAAAGGTCTAAACCCAGGCAGAGGAATTCGATGCTCTTCAAAATGGACAATCTTTTATAAACTTGTTAACAAGCATTTCATAGAAATTATCTCATCTCAATGATTTTGCAGTTGACATTAGAATTTAAACAATGGTTTTATAATAAATTAACAAAAAATGGTAAAAAGTAATTAAATCAACATTAGATAGGATTAATCACAGCCATTGCTTTTATTCTCTTCTTTTATATGAAAATATGTACATGTTGGGGATCTGTTGGGAGAACGATTTTACGGATTCCAAAGTAAGTATGTAAGAGAAGTTTTGTTTCAACTTGCATGCAACGTGATCAAGAATGCATTCCCAAACACGCTAACAACCTTCATTTTAAATTGCTTAAACTTATACCCAGGTTTTCTAAACCTGTTTGGAAGATATAATTTAAATGTTATATCACCTCTAAGCTGTTTTGCAGCAAGACTTGTTCTATTCAGCTCTTCTATCTTAAAGAGGCTATATATTGAACTGAAAATCGGATTGTTTATCAACTTTACTTGAATAATCATATCCAAGGCAACAATTCATTTATATAGAGCAGCTAATTTCAAAATAAAAAACCTACCACTGAATATAAGGACCTCTCTATACGCATTAAAAATACAAAATTTGAATGCAAAAGCGATCCAACAAGAAAATCTATGTAATAGATACAAATCTGGAAGTGCATACATTATGATACATGTAATACAAAAAGGCATAAATTAGACAATTCAAAATTTCAAAAGATTGTGCAATTTTCTGTAATGTTCTTCTGGTGATCCAATCTAAGAATTTGAAAGATGGACTGCATGACCAGTCTTCCCCTTTGTTCAAGCAAACTTACATGAGATAAAATAAAAACGGGACACAATGACCATGCAGACAGATGCAGTTAAATTATACACCATCGAACTTACATCTGCTCCTTGCATGACAATAAAAATTTCCTGTAAATGCACAAGACAACTTTCACCGAACCAAAATTTTCATTACGCAGTTCCTTGTAACATCTTTGTTCCAGGTTATCAGTTATCTGCACAGATCAAATGCTAAATACCTTAAATGGAAGTTAACAGGATTTCCTCTCCCAGCAAATAATTAAGTCATTATTATTTAAACTAAGTTATGAAGAAGAAATAGTTTCACCAACTTAGAAAATTAATCAATTCTATAAGATTCGTAGAAAAGTGTCTCAATTTTCTCTGCCATGTCATCGTTTGTCTTTGATTATGTGAGGTAATTGTACCAGAACTAAAGTGACAAAGAAAAGAAAAGCTAGATAGCACAAATTGAAAACAGAAATAAAGATGTGAGGCAAAGAGATTTAAACGATGTAGAAAACAAAGGGACACTTATTCAGGTATTAAGCTGTATATTCCTTGTCAAAATGATCAAGAGAGCTGACTACTAGGACTATAGCAAAACTAGATCTACAGAACAATATCTTCTTAGAATAAAACTACCTTTGGAATTCTCAGCGGATTTTTGGAGGCATATTCACATAGCTTTCCAATTTTCTTCTCATTAGGCTCAGCATCCTGCCATATCCAGTAACCGTCACCCACATAAGATTTTTGTTATGTTGGAAAGGCTAAAACTTAAGAGAGGTCACATTATTTATGGTTTATGAATAGTGTAGCTCCACTAAACTTTTTACTTCACTAGGATAGATAAGTCACACTGTTAAACAATGCGAATACGATCCTCTATACTTTTGATAGTTGATTTTGATATTGATGTTGATAAGATTTTTAATGATGCACTTTCTAGTTCCCCTACTCCTAGAAGACTGAAAATATTCTAATGAATGGCATAAGAATCCACTAGGCAGTAAAAACAGCATCATTGAACCTCAAAACCGCGTTACTTCAAACGCGATGGCAAGAAACCAGCTAAAACATGTGCGTACAGGTTGGTCAAATGAATGCAGCTAATAATTAATCATTACCCATTTATACTAGAGAAGCATCATTTTAACTAAATCATCATTCTTCAGATGATATAAAAAGTATTCCTCCCAAAGTGAAATAGCATATCATAACAGAAAGTTTGACCTGATTACGCGGGAATATTTCAGCAAGCAACTTCTTGTAACGCTTCACCGGCTGCCTTGAACTTGCCCTCAAAGAAGGACAAATGCAACAGAGGTCCCTTCACCGCCTGGACATAACCCCCATTTTCCCGTGAAACTACAGACCCTCCGCTGAAATTCAGTAAGAATTCAGTTAAATAAATCAATAACTTCAAGACTAAATGAAAAGTTGAACTTACATCCCTTCCTCAGGGTCTGGCCATCGTGGTGTTTCTAGAAATCAATTATGAGTAAGATATAAAACCCGATCAAATACAGGTATAGCAAAGCTGTACATAGAGCACAGATAGTTGCACAATGTCACGGGTAAATAAATTCCAAGAAGAAAAAATTGCACGGTGAAGGTTTTGGGACAGAAACTGCATTTGACTGGGCCAACATTCAGAACAAACACATTCCCCACCTAATAAAAGCACGGAAACTGTACTGGTTCTCAGATCGAAGCGTGTCAGATCGCGATCCGAACAAGAAAGGAGACCTCCAAATAATGCCAATGCGTCAAACACTTGAAGTAGGCCGGGGCAAAAAAAATTTCGCTGAAAGCGTGTGTTGAAATTGGAAAAAAAGAAGTTTTAAATGGGAGGCAGTAGTACTTTTTTTTTTTTTCCTGCAGTGCCAACCTATAAGATGAGCGAAAGCGCGATGTGCAATTGCGAACAAGAAGAAAAGTAGAATTAACAAAAAGAGAAGGATCAAGCTAACGGACGCCTGAGGAGGGTTGGGGGTGGTGGGGTCACGTCAGACGGCATCTAGTTAGATGGAGAAGCAATCGTGCTGTCATGGCAAATGGCAAAGATGGCATGGCCCACCCTATGATAGACTCGTAAAAGTAAAATAGACCGGCACTAACGGTCCCGTAACTTTCGGGTGGGAACCTTTTTTCTGTTGGATCGGGTTATGAGAAAACTCCTCTCGGCTCTTTTTTGACTTTTACAGTGCCCCTGCCATATCTTTTCTCCTCTCTTTCGGTCCCCACCTTGCCATGCCCTCCATTCTTCATTTTCATAGGTTTTGTCAGTCATTTTCGAGGAAGAACACAAAGAATATGCTGACAACACTTAACTGATACCCAAAAACATATTCAACGGTATTTTTTCGTAAAACGAAATAATCCCCTTAATATATTTATCTCGACTTACGTAAAATTACTTCAATACCGCGTTTTTAAACGGACATATTAGTAGCTTCCGATGTTCGGCGTAGGCCCTAGTTCCCAAATTCCTTTCCTCGTTGTATGATCCTGAGTTAGAGGCGCATGTTCTCCGATTCTCAGCTATTCCCTCTGCATGTTGCCTCTTTCGTCGAGGGACGAACTAGCAGCTACTATCCCCCCCGGGCGGGTACCAAGAGAAGTCTATGTGCTTGTTTGGGAACTCCGTAGAGAAAATAGATTTTACAGATTTGAGGCATTTTGGGAATTTCGAGATGGTTTTACGGATTTCAAGATGGTTTTTATGGATTTCAAGATGGTTTTTACAGATTTCAAGATGGTTTTATCTTAATTTACGTACTACGTTTGGAAAAATGGCTTCCCAAACCGGCACAATATATTTTTCTTTCATATAGCCCAAAACACGCATACGCACTCTATATTTTCTGTGCCAAAAGCAATTAATTGAGCTTCGTTTCTCTTTTGGTCTCTCTTTGCCTTTTTACTTTACTTTCAGCAAATTACTTTGGTCTTCTCCTTCAAACCATACATGCCATGCAGAGAAAGGATCCTTAACTTCAATTGCAGCGTAATGACTCCAACAGGATACACTGTACTACTTCGTACTCCTTGCTCCTTGAGTTGCAATATAAAATAAGCCAAAATGTTTCGCTAGGAGAGACAGCTGGAGAGCCACCGTGGCGGATTGTGTTGGCAAAAATTAGGTTTATTTGGATGCAATTCTAAATCTAGCTTGTACTTTTTATTTTTAAAATATAAAATCAATTTATAAAAAAATATAGGCTAAAGTATACTTTTAGTCCTTTATATTTGCGTCAGGTTCCACTTTAGTCCTTTAAGTTTAAAAAGTGCACGGTTAGTCCCTCAAACTTAACGCCGTTAGTTTCTCTTAGCAGAAATTGCTGACTTATCAAATTTAACGCTGTTATTTTAAATCTTTTTTTATTTTAGACAATTTAAAATATCAAATTTATTATATTATTAAATTAAAATTACAATGTGAGTATGCTTTGTTAACGTTTTATTGCACAGTCATCAATTACATTTGATGAGTCAGCAATTTCAGTTAAGATAAACTAACGACGTTAAGTTAGAGGGACTGAAAGTGCACTTTTTAAACTTAAAGGACTAAAATGAAACCTGACGCAAACATAAAGGATTAAAAGTATACTTTAGCCAAAAATATATTGACAAATTTCTTATGATAATATAAGTCTAATTAATATTAGATGTTTGTTAATCATTTGATTGATTTATATTTAGATTGAATTTAATCTTATAAAGTGTATTATATATCTTTAAGTTGTATTATTTAAAATTTGAATTAGATATTTTATGTTTAAGTTGTGGTGTATTTTTATAAATTAAATTTATGAAAAGAATATTTTATTTTAGGTATTAAAACAATAATAAGATATTTGAAGTCTAAATTAAAAAGTATTATAAGTAAGAAAAATATAAAAGAAAGGTGGCCCACCATGACAGGTTAGGTTAGAAAAATTTCAACCCAAATGCAGGCGGGGTATTTATGCTTGCCATCAGCCTGCCTTGTTAACTTTAGTTAGAGACTATGGGCTTGTTTGGTAAGTCCATTGGGAGAATAGACACAGATTTCGAGGTAAATATGTGAGAGGAATTTTGTCTCGGTAAACGTATGAATGGCTTTTGGATGCCCAAACGGGTTATCCAAACAAGCCTTATATGCCTTGGCATGCAGTTAATTTGATGGTTTTTTTTCCTGTTGGCAGTACAAAGAGAATCTCAGAATCAATAGTCTGAATCACGTTGCTAACGGTTGTCCTCAAACACTATTTTGTGTGTGTTTGGGAACACCGTTGGGAGAATGGATTTTGCAGATTTTGAGACATTTTGTGGATTTCGAGATGGTTTTACGGATTTCAAGATGGTTTTTATGGATTTCGAGATGGTTTTTACAGATTTCGAGATGGTTTTATCTCGGCTTACGTGCACCGTTTTGGTAACGGTGTAACCAAACACGCACTTTACTGTTTTCCTCCAAGAAAGGATTTTTCCTAAAATCAGAGAGCAAAAATACAATATAACTAAGGGTTAAAATGTATATTTGATAATGAGGTGTTTGGGAAAGTTTTTCAACATCCCAAAAGTACGTTCAACAGTGTTTTTTCGCAAAACGAGATAATCTCCTTCACACATTTACCTCGTAAATAGTAAAAGTACTTCTCCACCGCTCTAATAAACGGATCCAATGAAGTATTACCGAAAGAACAAATTGGACAAAAATCTTTTGGGAGGAGCTTAAATACATATTATCAATTGGAAGTAGCAGAGATAACACTTCAATTAAATCTGAGTCAAGTTGACTGTGTATTGGTTGGGTTAAAAAAAGAAAGAAAGACATACAAGGTTGAGGTGGCAAGCGTTGATGTGACTAAGGCTTTGTTTGGTTTGATAGAGGGGAAAGGAAGGGGATGGATAGGATGGAAAAGAAAGGGATGGAAAGGTATAAGATTACTTTGTTTGGTTTAGTTAGAGGGGAAGGAAGGGAATGATTTTTAATGATATTTTATTTAGTTCAGGAGGGGGAGGGAGGGAAGTTAATGACCAATTTACCATTTTACCCTTATATGTTGATTTATATTTATTTACTTATACAATTTATTTAAATTAGTTTTACTCATAAAAATTAATCACTCATTCTATTTAATTAATTAAAACAATTATTAAGGTATTTCATTTAAATAATTTAAAAAATTATTTAAATAATTTATTTCCTTCATTCTCTACCCATATCGCTGCTTCCAAGTATTCCAAATAAAGTAAAACTTATTATCAGGAAATATTGAAAAAAATGAAGACTAGAAAAACCTGCTCTCTATCTACATCGCTCCTTCTATTCACGCCCAGTGAAATAGATATGAAGACCGGAAAAATGAAGTGTGAGAAGTTGGATAAGGAGTATTAAGGGCATATTAGGCATAATATTTTGCATCCCTTCAAAAAACCTCATTTTGGAGGGATGGAAAATAAGGGGAGGGGAGGGATTGGGGAGCTAAAATTTGGCTCCCCTCCCCTCCAATTTTTCATACCAAACAGGAGGAAGGGATCATTTTTCTTCCCCTTCCATCCCCTTCCCCCCAACCAAACAAAGCCTAAGAGTGAGCTGGTGAGATGGAGCCCTTCGATAGAAGAAAACAAAGTCTGCAAATTTAAAAAAAATGAGGATGACTAGAATGTCTTGGCTGGAATAGATTCAATGACCCCCCCTCTCAATTAGTCTGCTCTCCGAACATTCAACGTCTCTGGTAACAACTTTTCCAGCCCTATTATTCCTGTCACGCACACTTTAGTCTGTTACGAACCCTCCTCCTCCTCTCAAAACCCAAAGTAGGAGCTTAATGTTCTATGTCGAGGAGGTGCAACTTTATACGTTGGACAAGCTAATGAGAGCCTCGTACAAAGTGGTGTTGGATAACCGTTTGAATGTTACCGTGAAGCGCCTTTGCTGCTAAAGTGGCTTCCAACTCAACCAAGGAAATCTATGATAGCCATATGGAATCAGTGGGTAGGCTATGCCATCCCAATTTGGTGCCGCTTAGGGCCTATTTTCAAGCAAGGGAAGAGAGGCTTCTTATCTATGATTACGATCCTAATGGTAGTCTTTTCTCCCTCGTACATGGTAAGTTTCTCCATTTTTGATTGGGTTTTCACAGCAGCACAACCCTTCGTCTGCTCCTTGCCATCATAGACGAAGATGAAGCCATCGACCTTCGTCTAATCTTTGCCGTTGTCGATGTCGTTCACTTCCTTCCCTTTCAATGGCAAGCATAAAATGATGATGTTGGGCAAGGTTTCGTACTTTAATATATTCGCTCAATTCTCCAACAGCCACATTAGTAATACTCAAATCCGTGTCTGTTGCCACCTTTACATTCTATAACAGGCATTTTCACATATTTAATGGGGTTGTTATTTCTGCTACTTTCCAATTGATAATGTGTATTTAAGCTCCTCCTAGAACATTTTTGTCCAATCCATTATTTCAGTCATAGCAATCCAGAGAAAATAGAGAAGAGTTCTTAGACTTCTCTAAATGAAAGTTTCGCATATATATAGTACCAACTAGGGGCGGAGGCACGTTTGGCTGAGTGTGGGCAATTGCCCCCACTCAGTTTTTGGGTGTCTATGTAAATATCTCTTAGATTTTTATTTTGCACCCACTGATTTTTAAGATTTGAACACACTCAAATTATTTATATTTGTAAGCTTGTTATCATTTGTTTGAAAATAAAAAATTGCCCCCACTGGCTCAAGGTCCTGGCTCCGCTACTGAAAACAATACTCCCTCCTAATTCCCAACATCTTCTGGATAAGATTTTAGTGCTCAAACACACGGGATGGTTCTTCTATAAGCTAGTTTGTACTTCGAAGTGATTATGTTATGACCACTGTTGGAAACCAAGGAAAATGTATGGAAACGGAAAGATACTTTTTGTTGGTCAGCACTTTGGCTTACCATTTGGAAGAAAGAAATTGGAAATATAGTGACTGTAGTATGGCTCTAGAGTCTGGATAAAGTCTATAGGTTGGGGACTATGAGAGTCACTTTTTAAATTCCATAAATCTTCCCTTTAATCTATTAGAAGGAGAGAATAATTTTGAAATAGAAGAGTGGCCAAAGGTTTGAAACCTTTGGAGTGGAGATGGACAATCCTCTCGATAGATTGGCAAAATTGTTATGTATTCATGTGTCTTTGTTTTCACGTCATGTTATTGTGAGAGTTGCATATGAGGTGTGTCTGTATTTTTGTTCATGGTGATTGTTTTGTGTTGTGATAGGTGACTGTAATAGTTATTTTACATCAGTATTATTAAAATATTTGTGTATTATTTTCTAATCTTTTCATTCTTTTTAAAGCTTGTTAACAGTAAGGTCATATCAAATTATCGATTTTAGTGCGTCAAACTTGTTGTACAATTGCCAAGTACGAACAAGATATTCACATTTGAGTACAATGCTTTCCAAGTTACAATAAAAAAGAATCCATATTTCGAAAAAGTTGTCCTGTATGATAAGTATGTTCACTAGAAAAAAGGTAAGGAATGGAGTAAAGAAATGGATGAGCCTTAAGTATGTGTGTTACTATTGAGTGACAAGGGCATTCCAAAAGCCAAATAATGCAACCAAAATATCACGGTGCCTGTGGCCAGCTCATAAAGAGAAGCACAAGGTTGGAGGTGATCAACTCAAAATCTTGCACTAAAACAGAACTACCTTTAATTAACTTAACAATGATCAAATCTAATTTGATAGTATTAAATATAATATATTGATATATACATAGAGAGAGAGAGAGAGATTTGGGCTTTCTCCACCTGCCTAGCTCTCACTCGAAATGACCACGGAAATAACAAAATGCCATTTAAAGGGAGCATATCCTGTCAAACTTCTCATCTTTCTGGCTGTCTTTTTAAGTTGAGAGGAAGGATTGTAGGGTTTTATGTTGGAAGGCAGGAAATGCTGCTTGTTTCTTCAGTGACGGTGCCTTTTTTTACTCAATTTTTTTTACCAAAAAAGAATTAATTTTATTAATCACCAAAGAAATCACATTACAAACACCACCAACCGAAGAAAAAAAATATTCAATAAAAAGCCTATTAATACAACTTAGCACACAAGCCAAACCAGAAAAAATACCCATTGCAGTGAACTAAGAAAGCATTACATCAGATACAATCAAACAAACTAATACTAGCCTATACCATCATAAGTAGTTTGGCTAAGTGCATTCGCCTGTCCCTTCCTCCCTGCACTAAATGAATCAGCCAATAGCACACCTTCCAAGAGAGTTGGGGCTGTTTCTAGCCACCTATTAGGGCCAACCCTCTACTAGCAGCAGCTGTCATTGTATCTGCAGCATGATTACCTTGGCGAGACACCAAAGAGAATTCAACATCTGGCTTTCTTCCAATTAGTACCTGGATTTCAGACATAATTTGTGCACTTTGCCACTCCACTCCATCACCACTCTTCTTTGACACATATCTGTAAAGTGCTTCACAATCAGTCTCAATGCATATTTTTGAATTGTTAAGTTCCTCACTAATCATCAGGGCTTCCTTGAGAGCAAGGCGGTTTACTCAATTTTCAAGTTTCAAGTGAACTTTTTCTCAAATAAAAGGCTATGGGCAATCTCTTACAAAAGGTAATTACATCCTCTCTTTTTTCCCACCCTTTTAAACTAAGGCTCGTTTGGTTCGGTGAAAATCGGTTGATGGAATAGGAAAATCAAGATTTTCCAGTGGCGATGATTGTTTGGTTTGACATTTGAAATGGAAAATGGATTCCCGCGGGAACCTATTTTTATGCGTAGACGGGAATCTCTCTTCTCACCTAAAATGGTAGGAAGCCAAATTCAAACTCCGAAATTAGGATGCGTAAAGATAGAGTTGTCATGAAAATGGCGGGAACCTCTCTTCCCAAATGATTCATCCAAGCTTAGATTTTGCCTGCCATGGATGCTCATCCTCTGCTCAGCTTTTACTTCTTGTTTTGCGTGAAGAGGTAAGCTCCGGCTGCCCTTATCTCCTTTTCTTGTTTATTCGGACATGTGGGAACGCTTAAAGATGGTGATGCTCGAGATTTTGAGTTCGGGTTTCTATTTTTCCAATCCATTTCGCTGGTTGCCGTTCAAGTAACTGTGATCCTTAAAATGAGATTGAATTCCATTTTGATATAGAGTGAATATCCTTGAGTTCTTATTCATCAAAGCTAAAGTGGGTATCTCAGTAATATATTGCTTGAGCTAAAATTTGAATACTATGCCGTATTCTCTCCTTTCATCTTTGTTTTTACTTAGTTTTGATTTGATTTTAAATAATGTTCAGCCATTTGATTCCAGTTGGCATCTGAGAAATTTACGCCGCTACATAGAAGGGAAAAAAGTGAAACTTATTTCTGCCTATGCGTTTCATCTGAATCTAAAATCCTTTCAAAATGAAAAATAGCCCGACTGAATTTTTCTTAAAAGAAGAACCTGGTCACCGTTGTCTAATACATTGTTAGAAGTCAATGATATTTTGCTTAATATGTTGTCCAGAGTGTTACTTGACTAATGCAAAATTGCTCTGCAGTTGCATACTTTGACCTTGAGAGTATTAATTGTAAAGAAGTCATGTAAAAAAAGGAGGATCAACTGTGAACTCATTTCTTTAGAATTTGATTTTCGAATCATTGGAACTTTTAAAACCAATGTTCTGGAGGAATAGCCTAAAAAATGCGTACTGATTATTAAGGGATAGTTTCTACTTGTCTTATGTATTCTCTCGGTTAATGTATGTTTCAGGGAATCAGAATGATTGCTTGCACATCAGGCGAAACATCTGGTACATATAATTGTATGTTACATATATATGTTGGAAAACTTTGTAAGCGATGGAGGATGTATATATTTTTGAGCTATTGGCTGGATGTTTAGTACTCGTTGTGGTAATAAGGAAATTGATTTTGACAAGCTCACCAGGTGAAGATGGAAGCCAAGGCTGCTGATCTCTACGTATATTTTAAATATATTTTGTTGTACATTGTGGACTTACTGAACATATTTTGTTGTGCATTGTGGACTTGCTGTGGATGGTGACTGTGTAATACATTAGTTGACAGTGTTATATTTTGGGAAGATATTTCATAATATAAACTTGTTCTGAGACTTTAGCTTTGAAAGATAACTGTTGCTTTTGTATGTTGGTGGAACTATGATTTAGCCTTCATGTGTCTTTATAATGCGCTTCTAATTTAGCCTTCGAATGAAAATACCTGGTTTATTCATGGTGAAGATGAGCACCTCATTCGAATAAGCCTCAAGGCTCATTTGAATGAAAGCCTTGCAAATTCAATGGTTATTTCCAAGATGCATTCGGATATAGTGAAGATGAGCACCTTATTCGAATGAGCGATGAAAGCCTTACAAATTTAATGGTCATCTCCAAGATGCATTCGGATATGGTGAAAAATAAGCACCTCATTCGAATGAAAGCCTTGCAAATTCAATGGTCATCTCCAACATGCATTTAAATATGGTGAAGATAAGCACCTCATTCGAATGATCCTTAAGGCTCATTCGAATGAAGGTCTTGCAAATTCAATGGTCATCTCCAACATGCATTCGGATATGGTGAAGATGAGCACCTCATTCGAATGAGCCTTAAGGCTCATTCAAATGAATGTCGTGTAAATTCAATGGTCATCTCCAACATGCATTCAGATGTGGTGAAGATGAGTATCTCATTCGAATGATCCTTAAGACTCGTTCGAATGAAAGCCTTACAAATTCAATGGTCATCTCCAACATGCATTCGAACGGGCCACAACGTTCATTTGAATGGATATTCAAAAATGTAGTGGTCACCTAATAACCTCATTCAATATATAAATCCTTATATTTTTTAAAAAAATTTAAATTTGTATTAAGGGTAATATGGTTATTTGATACAATTTTCTTACACTTTTTCCTACAATTTTAACTCAACCAAACAAAATTTTTTCCATCAACCTATTTTTCATTCTAGTGCCAACCAAATAGCACACGCTCAAAATTTTTACGTTCCATTCCATATGATTCCAAACAGATTCAGCGAACCAGACTAGTCCTAAACTTTATGGTTGTGCCAGTTGGCGAAACAAACTAGAAAGCTTGCCAGCAAATCTGCAATCTTTGTTCAGTTCACGATGATCATCATCATTCTACCATAATTTATGGGCATTGTTTTGTTGTGCCCGTGGTTGAAAAGATTGAATTAAAAAATCGCCCTTCTCCTTGTGATTGAATAGACTCTACGCAGAGAAACTCGAATTGGTAAACTTGGCGATTGGTTGTCCATCCAGGCATCCACAACAATTGGCCAAGCGGTTGAATGGTCTCGTTCGGAGTAGAAGTACGCAGCAGCATGCAATTTCGCTCATTTTTCTGATTCGACTTTTGCTCACAGGTTCCCAGGATGAAAAGAGAAGAATGAGGAATCCGAATCATTGAGGGAAATTGATCGACTCCTTCCGGTCAGTGGTTTATTTTCGCGGAGGCAGGAAATTGACGAGAGGAAAATGCATTTGATTTTATATGGGACTGTCAAAAGAGACGAGAATTGCCTGGATTGGGTGATGGGCCTCTGTCTTCAAACTGTTGCTTTCATTATGAAACTCTGTTGGTCCCTTTACAAAAGCCGAAAGCCCTTGGGTGAAATGCTTAAAGAATAAAGATGAAGTATGCGCGCGTGGAAAACGAAATTCCTAGAGTGGCCAAAAAATGCTCTTCTTCTGTCATTTGGCATTCGATTGTTATAGTTTGGGTCTTTGGGATGACTTCATGAAGGGAGTTGGAAGGAAAATGAGAAGCCGGCTGCCTATTAATCCCCCCTCGCCCAGCAAAAATAAAATAAAATCCAAGAGTGGCCTAAAAACCGCTGATTGAAATTGCAAACAGAAGCGAACCGAGTTTCAAACCTCTCGGTGGAACTATGCTGTTTTAATTCGTAATGCAACCCACCCCCCAAAAAAAGAAAAAAACAATTGGATTAATAGAATCCAAGCTGTTAAAACCGTCTGGTGGGGAAGGTCTTGGTGTTTTCGATTGGATAGCTTATACGGATGGCAGCGCTGAACCTGCATGGAAGAGTTGTGGAAATGGCCCGTGAAGGAAAAAGGTCAATTTTTTTTTTTTTCTATAACAAGTTGTCACTGAGAGTCGCGAGTATTGTACACATTATTCGTGACTGCAGAATAGCGAGTGGTGGGTAACAAACTTTCTGATTTTTTATCTGGTAATATGTAGGTTTGGGTTCGATGGAACTCCAAGAAAAACTCAGGAAAGGATAGGTTCAGTAAATGCCCTTGGTTCAAATTTGCTAGCTATTATGAAAACAAGATGTAGCCGAGTCTTTGAAGGAACAATGGCTACGGCAAAGGAGTAGCTCCACACAGGTCTATATCATCACATGTAAGTGATAAGGTATCCCAATAAGCTATGGAAACACATAACAACAATAATTATAAACAAAGCTGTGGCCAACTAACGGCCGAGCACCCAGATAAAGTGGGCATGTCAGCGACCGCTCCACATCATAACGGGTTTTATGGTTGGCGAAAGAGAAGACATTATCATCCAGATAAACCAAGAAATATAGAGACGGCAACACCAAGTGAGTAGGCCCCAATAGCGGTGCCAACGAATTGATTACCGGAGCGAGTGAGAGCTCCGATCCGGCGATCCCGGCGATCCCAACGGGAATACGGAATAGAAGGGCTTTGCCAGCACTGGACAGGACGGCATCAGTGTAGAGGTGGACAGCCCAAGCCTTGAACTGGTGGGGTCCGAGTACGGCGTCGTGGTGGTCATCGGGAGTGATGAATCGCAGGGCCGAGTCGACCTGGGAGCGAGTGGGAGGGGTGGAAAGCCACTTAAGGATGAGAGGATGGGGGTTGAGTGTCGGAAAGAAGAAAGTGGAGGTAATCGGAGGCAGGGTAGAGTTGATATGGGAAGACGCCTCGGAAAGCATGCTGCGTTTGAGAGAGGCAGTATGAGAAGGCCGACTCGCATGCTGACTCAAATTCCTGCGACTGGGATAGACTGTTCTTCACTCGCGTTGATGCCGACAAACCCATAATCTTCCTACTATCCCAAACTCCTCTGGTTCAATTTCCATCAAACACAACCCCACGCTCCACCTATTAGGGCCGTTTGGTGTAAAGAATATCTGTTTAGGAAACTATTTTCTCAAACGGTGCATGTAAGTCGAGATAAAACCATTTCGAAATCTGTAAAAACCATCTTGAAATTCATAAAAACCATCTTGAAATCCGTAAAACCATCTCGAAATTTTCAAAATGCTTCAAAATCTGTAAAATTCATTTTCCCAACGGAATTCCCAAACAAGGCAATAGTATGTTGTGATGGAACGGACCTCTGAATTTGAAAATTTTTAAATGGTGATATATTTATTACGCACAAAAAATGAAAATGGTTTAATAGAAAACATTATATTCCGTAGGTTGAAAATAATGGTAAGATAAATAAAAAAGTGTGCAAATGACTTATGTTATCTTTAACGAACATTTATTACTCAAATAGATAAAGTATTGAATAAATATAAAAATAAAAACATGATTAAATAAACGAAATAATATTAATATATTAAAATTATATTTTATTAAATATTATTAAAAAAAACTTAAGTAGATAAAACATAACACAAATTACTATAAAATGATTTAAAATTAAATAAAAATAAAAAATATACTTTTTGTCAAAAATAAATCATATAAATAATACTATAAATATATTATATTTTGAAACTTCAATCTTTATATAACAACGATAATTAACAATAATAAAATAAACAACTATAATGAGTTATCCCAAGTATCTCTCCTATATTCTTTTGTAAAAATTATATATAATCATATAGATTAATGATACCATTGCTATAATCATTATCAAAATAAATCATCAACAAAATCCTCCAAATTATAAATTTCAAGGGTTGAGAAATGAGAGTTAGCGTCTTTCTTTTTCAAAGTTAAGCATATAATGAGTTTAGTCATGTACGTGATTTTTGTAATGATTCGAATAGGACAATCCGGTCAAAACAGCATAAGAGTGTGCTTGTAGAAAAATCTCAATAATAACAAGATCGAACAACATTTCAGGATACGCTATTTTATCTGCACCAAACATAAATTTATAGACTCTTTTTTTTACAATGTGAAATTGAAATTTAGATTCTAAATTCAAATATAATCTTTGCTTTCACCATATCAATTAAAATTTAGATTCTAAATTTATATTTAATGCGTTAAATTGGAATTTACTTGTATCAAAATCAAAATTTTACAAATTCGAATTTGTTTGTGAAAATAAGCAAGTGAATTTGAATTTGATGAATTTGGATACCTTTCTAAATAATTTTTATAAACTACGATTTAGAAAGTTTAATTTCTAAACTGTATTTTATCTGTGCGGTCTAGAAAATCTCTTTTTATTCATTTGAATTAGTACTACGACTCATCTGAATGGATGATTCATTTCAATAACTTTCTAAACCGAACATGATACGTCTGGTGTAGAAAATCTCATTTCCCTCATTCGAATTAGTCATGTACCTCAATCGAATGAATATTCAATCAAATGACGTTGGCCTTATTTGAATGAGAAATATAACTTTTTAAACCGTACCTTTTTATACGGTTTAGAAAGTTAACTTTCTAAACCATATTTCTTATGTGCGATTTAAAAAGTCTTTTTACCTCATTCGAATGAGCCTTGTGCCTCATTTCAATGCATCTTGAGTTGTCCTTTCTAAACTGAACATAATATGTTCGCATAGAAAGTTGACTTTCTAAACTATAATTATTATGTACGGTTTAGAAAGGCCTCACGCAGGTGCAAAATTTCTCTTTTTCAAAACCCCCCTCTTTATCGACTTTCCCGTCAAGACAGACATTGTAAAGTATGGTCATTATGGGTTACATGAGCATTCTGATCATTTCCTTTAAACTTTGCTAAATACATGTAAGAAACTATCACCACCCTAGACTTTTAAATTTCGAATCATCATTCTATGATTCACTATTTTCAAGAGATCTATCATTTCCCTTTAATCTTAACGTATTACCGATATATGTTGATGATTGTTCAAACACCGTCAAATCTTGAACGAGGTAGAAGATTAGGTTGGATCAAATTATATTTGGAAACGGGTATTCAGTATGGGAGGAACCGGTTTCCGTACAAAGATTGCATTTCCGGAGTGTTACAAGTTGCTGAGTAGATACATCTGGAGCTATTATTACTCTTTGTTACGTATTAAACAAAAAGCGATGAAACCTCTGATAGCTACTTCGTCTTTATCTTACGAGGAGGAAGATCTGTTGGTTCAAAGCGCCAAGAAAGTGAAGAATGATCTAAAGCATGCAGGTACAAACGCCTTACAAGAGCAATGGCCTGGTTTGGGTAGCAAAGTTAGTACCTACCATGAAGGGGGTCCTTCCTTTCTAGATAAGCTTAAAGGGAATAGGAGGAGTGAAGAAATGGCAGAACATGAGGAGGATGATATGGCTTTTGAGGATTCTCTCTCCGTCGATTCCCAGGATGACAATATTGTTGATAACGAAGAGCCTTTATGTGTTACAGAGGAAGATCCAAGTAGGAACTTCCCAACTTTCTCGTTCTCAGCTAAGATGAAAAAAAAGTTGTATAAACCTTGGAAATCTGCTATGATTGTTAAACTCTTGGGAAGGTAGATCAGTTATAAGGTTTTAGTTCAAAGATTGCAAGCTATGTGGGCTAGGAAAGGAATTCTAAATGTGATTAACATTGGTCATGGTTATTTTGTGGTTAAGTTCTCCAACAGGGAGGACTTTCTAAATGCTTTGACAGGAGGCCCATGGATGCTATTTGATCACTACCTGACTGTTCAGCCATGGGAGCCTGGGTTTAAAGCTCATAAAGCAACTATAAACAAAGTGGCAGTGTGGATTAGGATCCAAAAAATCCCAATGGAATATTATGATGAAGCAGCTCTAACTTGTATCGGAAATAGAATTGGCAAGACCCTCAAAGTTGATGTGAATACTTCATGCCAGTTAAGAGGACATTTTGCAAGAATATGTGCCCTGGTGAAATTAGGGAAGCAACTTATGTCTGGTTTTAAATTAGATAGGGAAGAGCATTTCTTGGAATATGAAGGTCTGCACCTCTTTTGCACTAGATGTGGTATCTACGGGCACAGAAACGAGGCTTGTCCTTTGAAGAAAATGGCAAACGTTAATAATGATGAAGTAAGAGACCATGAAGATGCGACACAGCTTTGCACAGGAGGCCATGATCTGGGCAAGATTTCCGATCAATGGAAAGTGGTGGAGAAAAGACGCTGTAGAAAAAACAAAGAAAAGAACGCAGACCAGATTTCGCCGGCGAGGAAAGGCTCTCGTTTCAACATTCTGGAGGAGTTGGGAGGCGAGAACGAGACAGTTCTTGATGTGCCATCTGCTACCAAGGACGTTGGACTCACAATGGTGAGGCATGGGCAGAGGCTGACTACATCACATCATGGCCAGAGCAGGATGGAAGGGAGGCTCAAAACGGCAGCTAATAAGGAGGGGCACAACTCTACGGATGGGACCAATGAACCGTTGAGAAGAGGATTAAGTGAGAGGCTTCAGCGACGTGGCGGGCAAAGGAAGGCGGAGAAGCATCTAAGGAATGAAAGTGACAATGAGAAAATATTGGGAAAAGCTAAGGAAAGTGTGGGTCCAGGGAGGGATGTGCTTATGTTGACTTCTGGGGAAGAAAATGTGGGACCTGATGTGGATATGTTAAAGGAGGGAAATTGCAATAATTGTCAGGAGGGAGAAAATGTGGGGAAGATGGCGAGAGAAGCTAAGGAGCACGTGGACTTAGAAAAGGAAATGTGGGCCCAGGGAGAATTGATGGAGGCTGACGAAGATTTGGGCTTTAACAACTCCAATCCATTCGACCCTGGTGACAATGCCATGAAGCCCATTGAACTTGATGTGGATATGTTAAAGGAGGGAAATTGCAATAATTGTCAGGAGGGAGAAAATGTGGGGAAGATGGTGAGAGAAGCTAAGGAGCACGTGGACTTAGAAAAGGTAATGTGGGCCCAGGGAGAATTGATGGAGGCTGACGAAGATTTGGGCTTTAACAACTTCGATCCATTCGACCCTGGTGACAATGCCATGAAGCCCATTGAATTTCCAGCTGCAATGCACAATGGTTTTGGGCTTGTAGCTGCAGCAGATTCGGACGAGCAAATGGATTACAGTGATAGATAGCTGGGCTCTTTGGAAGGACAGTCCTGTGTTCCTGAGACTTAGATGCAATGAAATTATGTGAGCTTTTCTTCTTTTTATCTGATTTATTTTTTAATGATGATTAAAATTTTATATTGGAATGTTAGAGGTGCTTGTGGAAAGGGGTTTTTGAGAAATTTAAAAATGGTTCTGAACAGACCTAAACCCAGTTTGATTTTTTTATCTGAGACCAAATGCAATAATGTGTCTCAGCTTCCTTCCCTTAATAATTTGGGGTTTGATGAAATTAGATGCATTCCTAGTGAAGGAAGATCTGGTGGCTTAATTGCTGCTTGGAACTCCACAAATATTTCTGTTAAAATCATTGAGGAGAATAGACAATTCTTTCACTGTGAATGCGTTTCTGCTGGAAGTCCTAAATTTTAATTTCGGCTATTTATGATATTCCTCATTCAAATTTTAGACGTTTGCTTTGGGAAAGGTTAGAAACTTTGGCTGCAGGAATTTCCATCCCTTGGATTGTTTATGGTGACTTTAATGATATAAGGAGCTCGGATAAGCGTATTAGTGGCTCTGCTGCTAACTGTGCTCGAATGAATTTTTTCAATGATAAAATTATGGCTTGTAATCTGT
Source organism: Vachellia pachyceras (assembly GCA_025593235.1). Classification (NCBI taxonomy): domain Eukaryota; kingdom Viridiplantae; phylum Streptophyta; class Magnoliopsida; order Fabales; family Fabaceae; genus Vachellia; species Vachellia pachyceras. Next base: position 4,031 of record JANTPZ010139825.1, on the reverse strand, counting down.
CTGATTTGGGGGCCGTTGGACCAAAGTTCACTTGGAAAGGGCCTTGTATCTCAGGGCACTCAAGATTATATGAAAGACTGGACAGGGCGTTGGTTAACTCTACTTTCTTAACTCTTATGCCTGATTGTTTCCTCAGGGTGCTTCCCTGTACAAAATTCTCTGATCATAATCCCCTAAGCTTTTCCTTGGGGTTAAGGGAGCAGAATCCCTCTGGGATACGTCCCTTTCGTTTTGAAGCTATGTGGCAGACTCATAGTGAGTTCCAGAGTTTTCTGTCTAATAATTGGGAAGAAAGTGGTGATCTTGATAGAAATATGGAGACTTTGAGAACGATTCTCCCTGTTTGAAACATGGAAACCTTTGGCTTTGTCGAAAAAAAAGAAAAATCTCATTTTGGCTCGGTTGAATGGAATACAAAGGTCTTCCTCCTATCCCTACTCTAACTTCTTACAATCTTTGGAGGTATCCTTGCAGCATGAATTGGAGGAGGTGCTTAAATTAAAGGAGATTAAATGGTTTCAAAAATCTAGGGCGGATTGGATAGCTCAAGGTGATCGTAATAGTAGATATTACCATTTGAAGAATATGATTCGTACTCTAAAAGATGATAACGGAGTATGGATAGATGAGGAAAGAGTTTTGAAGAATATGGTTTCTAAGTACTTTCAAGACTTGTTTTTGGAGGAGGAAGGAGAACCTGTTTCCCTTTTCTCTGTTTCTAAGTTTCCAACCATTGAACCTTCTCTTATTGTCCAAGTGGGAATAACTCCTAGTGATGATGAGATTCTTAGGGCAATTTTTGCTATGGGCCCTTTTAAAGCTCCTGGTTACGATGGGTTTTCTCCCATCTTCTTTCAGATGAACTGGAATATGGTAGGTCGTACTGTGTGTAATTTTGTCAAAGCGGTTTTTGAGGGTCAGACGGATTTAACGGAGGCAAATAAGATTTTAATTGTTCTTATCCCTAAAAGAGATAATCCGGAGAGGGTGGAACACTTTCGGCCTATATCACTATGTTCTGTTCACTACAAGTGTGTTACGAAGATTATAGCTGGGCGAATGAAGAACTTGATGAATGATCTGATATCCCCTTTCCAGTCTGGTTTTATCCCAGGCCGCAACATTCAAGATAACATCATTATTGGGCAGGAAATTTTGCATACCATGAATAGAGCCCGGGGCAGGAAAGGTTTCATGGCCCTAAAAATAGATCTTGAAAAGGCTTATGACAGAGTTAATTGGAGTTTTATGAAAGTTATTCTTAAAGAGATAGGGATGGAGGAGGGGGCTATTGACTTGCTAATGAAGTGCATCTCTTCCACGTCCTATAATGTTCTTTAGAATGGTTCTTATTCTGAGTTCTTCTCTCTTAAGAAGGGCCTTCGGCAAGGGGATCCTATATCTCCGTTTCTTTTTGTGCTTTATATGGATAAGCTCTCTCATATCATTGGTGATGCGGTGGATGCCAATCAGTGGAAGCCTGTTCTTGTTTCTAGAGATGGTCCGTCTATCTCCCATCTTATGTTTGTGGATGACCTTCTTCTTTTCGGGGAAGCCTTTGAAAAGCAGATTTCGGTTATGATGTCTTGCCTTGACAAGTTCTGTCAAGCTTCCAGGGTGAAAGTTAGTAAGGATAAGTCCTCCATCTTTTTCTCCAGAAGAGTGCCAATAGATATGAGAAGGAGAGTTCAAAGCATCTCTGGCATGAAAGTGTCAACTGAAATTGGAAAATATTTGGGATTTCCTTTATCCAGGAAAAGAAGACATTCTAATATATTGTTGATAGAGTTAGAGATAAATTATCTGCTTGGAAAGCAAACTGTCTCTCTGTTGCTGGGAGAATCACCCTGGCCAAATTGGTTCTTAGCACTTGCCCTCTTTACCCAATGCAAGTAGCTAAGGTTCCTTTGGTTATTTGCAACGAAGTTGAAAGGATCCAACGCAATTTCATATGGGGCTCAGAGAATAATAGAGGATTCCATCCTGTGGGTTGGGAGACTATTACTCTTCCAAAAACGCATGGGGGTCTTGGTTTCAGGAAATTGCAATTGATGAATCGTGCCTTCGGAGCTAAGTTGGCTTGGAATCTTCTGAGAGGAAACCAAGGTCTATGGACAGAAGTTTTGCAGAATAAATATATGCTTAGAAGTGAGTAAAGCCTTTTGAACACTCGACCAGGTGATTCTTGTTTATGACGTTTCATTTGTGCCCAGCATAACCTGATTGAAAAGGGTACGAACTGGTAGGTGAAAAACGGAAATATGGTGAGATTTTTCTATGATGTTTGGCTATTACCGGGGAAGAAAATCAAAGATTTATGCTTAAGACCTCTTTCGCAAGAAGAGGAAACATCCACGGTAGCTGATTGGGTCATAAACGGTACTTGGGATTATCATCGTCTGGAGAACCTGGTTAATGGGGAGGTGATCTTCAGCTTGTCTAATTCAATTCCGCCAAAACCTGATGCTGATAATGATATTATGGTCTGGGGGCAAAATGCTACTGGAATTTTCACGGTCAAGAGTGCATACTTTTCTATTGAGATTGAGCCACCTAATTTGTACAGTCCGGTGTACAAATAGATCTGGAAGTGGAAAGGGGCAGAGAGAATAAGAATCTTTCTATGGAAAGTTTTCCACTCACCCTTGTGCAACTTCTGTCATGATGGAGATGAGAATGCTTTACATGTTCTTCGGGATTGTCGATATGATAGGGAAGTTTGGTCCAAAGCTGTTCGTCCCGCCCATATGGATAAGTTCTTTTCCTGTTCTTTACGTGATTAGATTACGATGAATCTGAAGAGGGACTTGGGAATAGAGACTATTTGCGGATAGGATCTTTTCTGGGGTGTTGCCTGCTGGCTCTTATGGTCATGGAGGAACAATGATATCTTTGATGATCACTTCATCAAACCCACTGACCCTTTCAATAGGATTAATGTGTCTTGGAATTTATATGTTCAAACTAACGATTTTATGCAGGTTCGTCATGATTCCAACCAACATCATCCTCAGTAATGGATCCCTCCTGATAGGGGATGGGTCAAAGTCAATGTCGATGGAGCTGTGGCTAGACTCTCCAACAGAGCAGGATGTGGAGGTGTCATTAAGGATCATTGCGGTTTTTGGATTATGGGGTTCACGAAAACCCTAGGGCAGAGTAACTCTCATATGGCTGAGGAATGAGCTATTTACAGAGGCCTCCTGATTGCGTCCGAATGCGGTTTCCAACAAATTATTATCGAATCTGATGCAAAGTTACTGGTTGACATGCTCAATTCAGTTTGTGATACTTTTAACACTGGGCTCTTATTTGCACAAATTAAAGATATCATGTCAAGATAGTGTAATGTCATCATTCACTATATTCCGAGGGAGTAGAACTATTTAGCAGATGCACTGGCTAAGGAGGCTATCTCCTCCTCAGCCATTTACTATGAGTGTCACGCCACTTGCAAAGTTTGTGCGTGAGTGATAGTTTGGGATATTCTCCCCATGTTATGTAATTCTCTTCCCGTCTGAGCCTTGTGCTCTCTTTTATGTATCAAAAAAGTTGCTGAGTAGATATAGAAGGGGAGAAAATGCTGTAGAAAGACAGGAAGAGGCAATCCTTTTAACTCTATAATTACATTCAACTCCAAGCGTCAAAACCCTCTCTTGATTTCCGTACACCTCTCCATTCCGTCCTCCATTTTTTAATCATTCCTTCTTCCTAGAGCTCCCTTCAGTCTCCTTCCATGTCCATCGTTTTCAAGCCCACTCCCTCTGTTTGATTTCCCCCTTTATATTTGACTTTCTTCATAATCTCTCTCGGCGGGCCACGGTTAATTGGCGGGAACCAACTATCAATTTTTGATGCCTGGCTAATTGATTTTCTCCGCCGAATAGTATCTCTATCCGAAATTGCAGTGGGACTACTTGGACGCTTGTTTTGATGGCTAACCCGTCTGGGAATCATCAAGAACAAACCCATGTTTCTTCTTCGTTCAACGGGGTTAGTGGTGCCAATCCCAATAACGGCAGTTCAGCTCC
>JANTPZ010139824.1:0-10530 GCA_025593235.1 Vachellia pachyceras | reverse complement strand
GTAAATGAACTCCAATTGATCTGACATTTTACAGAAAAATAGTTGGCATTGTAAGGTTTAAAACAAGCTAAAGAACAATGGATTTGGAGTTTTGTACAGAAAGTTATGATGTTCCAAAGATTAAAGAAAATCACTGACAAACCTGGGAAAATAGAAAAATGACCAAATGAACAGTACTTTTTCACGAATTAAACTGTATCATTTGGGAAAGTAAATGACTCAATGAGTATTTTTCCCTTGTAAAGGAACTCACAAGCTTCAAATAGAAACTGGAAGCACTCAATTTTGATTTTTCTGCTATTAGTTATGAATTTTCAAAGTTGGCCCAAAAATCTGTGAATAGTGACGTGAATAGTAACCTTAAACTTGAAAATGTTATTTTTCACTCTTTGGTTACTCTAAGTCACTAAAGGCCTAAATGTGCTTCCAAATAGATATTTAATGAAGTTAAAGGTAAAGATTAAGGAGTGTCACAATTTTTGCTTTGGTTTGTGCTTTGGAAATGGCTTGAAATTAATGGCCATGATGTTGTTGATCATGTAGGCAAGTGTTTGGTCCAAGAGGACACACTTTAAGGTGATCAAGAGAGCTTACAAGTTGAAAGGAAAAGTTAAAGAGTAAAGGTAGCAAGACCTTCTAACTTAACTTTATGTTATGGAATTGTAATGAAACTTTGCATGACTTATTGTATGAAAATGAAAGTGTGAATATGTGCTTGATTTGCTATGGCCATATGCATATTCATGTCTCATGTGCACATTCATTTGTTATGCATTCACACTCATTATGAACATGTCATGCATTTTATGAAATTGTTATAAAGTTTTGCTATTGGGATTTCTTTGAAATCTCACTCTCCCCCACTAACAATTTTTAGGTGGAGGCACTCACAAAGGTAAAGAGAAAGTGGTTGATGCATGAGACAAATGTGGGTGTATGATGTTTTGGGACTTTATCAAGAACTTTGTGTATTTTGTTTGTATGTTGTAATATGTTATGTAATGTGATGGATGCATGTACTATGGACTCTTGATAATTTGTTTATGCTTGAAGGATACCTAATTACCTAGATCAAAATGGTTAAGAAAAGTTTAGAAATTAAAAGGGTAAGTTGGGAAGTTAAGAAAAGTAGAAATTTGGTTAAGTGTTGGAAGTTAAGTTGGACATTTACCCTACTTTACCCTGTCGTGGAATATAGCAAATGAATTTCAAATGAACTGAAATTTTGTGAAACAATATATCACATTTCAAGCTTTAAAACAAGACCAAGATCAACGAAAATGGAATTTTGTACATAAAGTTATGACTATTCAAAGTTTGTGAAAAATCACAGAAAATCCTGGAAAAAGAAAAATTTACCATATGAACAGTGTTTTTCACAAATGAATCTGCACCAACTGGACAAGTTTTTATTCAAATGAGTATTTTTCCCTCATAAAGGAATTTGTAAGCTTCAAATAGAAGTTGGAACCACTCAGTTTTGATTTTTCTAGAATTAGTTATAATTTTTCGAAGTTGGCCGATAAACTGTGAATAGTAACTTTTCTAAAAACTAAGTTTTCAACCTAATCCATTTTGACAATTCAAGATGTTTGAGGCCATTAATTGGTTCCAACTCATCATAATAGAAGATAAGAGAGATAATTAAGAGGTGTTACAGGAAACATCCACTGTGACACTGTTTTTAATTAGAATTCATTCAATCGTGTTATTTTTTTCAAAATTCAAATATTTTCACAAAAAAGAGGGCCCATATTTTTTCAACAAGATAAGTTTTTAAGGAATTAAACATTTAACTCTATTAGAATTGAATGGAAACGTCCACTGTGACTCAATTTTTAATTAGGATTCCATAATTCGTGTTTTTTTTCAAAATTTAAATATTTTCACATAAAGAGGCCCATATTTTTTCAACAAGACTCGTGTTTATGGAATTAAACATTTAACTCTATTAGAATTGAATGGAAACATCCACTGTGACTCAGTTTGGAATTAGGATTCCTTAAATCGTCTTGTTTTTTTTTAAATTCAAATATTTTCACATAAAAGTGGGCCCATATTTTTTCAACATATTAGTGTTTAAAGAATTAAATATTTAACTCTATTGTAATTGAATGGAAACATGCACTGTGACTCAGCTTTTAATTCGGAATCCTTAAATCGTTTTTTAGAACTCAAATATTTTCACATAAAAAAGGCCCATATTTTTCAACAAGATTCATGTTTATCGAACTAAACATTTAACTCTATTGGAATTGAATGGAAACATCCACTGTGAATCAGTTTTTAATTAGGATTGCTTAAATCGTGTTATTTTTTTTTAAAATTCAAATATTTTCACAAAAAAAAGGAGCATATTTTTTCAACAAGATTCATGTTTCTAGAATTCAACATTTAACTCTACTAGAATTGAATCAAAACATCTACTGTAACACAGTTTGGAATTAGGATTCCTCCATTCGTGTTTTTTTTAAAAGTCAAATATTTTCACATAAAAAAGGCCCATATTTTTTAACAAGATTCGTGTTTGTGGAATCAAACATTTAACTCTATTAGAATTGAATGGAAACATTCGCTGTGACTCAGTTTTTAATTAGGATTCCTTCAATCATGTTATTTTTTTTCAAAATTCAAATATTTTAACATAAAAAAGGGCCCGTATTTTTTCAACAAGACAAGTTTCTAAGGAATTAAATATTTAAATTTGTTAGAATTGAATGGAAACATCCCCTGTGAGTCAGTTTTTAATTAGGATTCCTTAATTCGTGTTTTTTTTTCAAAAGTCAAATATTTTCGCATAAAAAAGGCCCATATTTTTTAACAAGATTCTTGTTTGTGGAATCAAACATTTAACTCTATTAGAATTGATTGGAAACATCCGCTATCAAAATTAAAATATTTTCACATAAAATAGGCGCATATTTTTTAACAAGATTCGTGTTTATGGAATTAAACATTTAACTCTACTAGAATTGAATGGAAACATCCACTGTGACTCTGTTTTTAATTAGGATTCCTTCAATCGTGTTATTTTTTTTCAAAATTCAAATATTTTCACAAAAAAGAGGGCCCATATTTTTTCAACAAGATATGTTTTTAAGGAATTAAACATTTAACTCTATTAGAATTGAATGGAAACGTCTACTGTCACTCAATTTTTAATTAAGATTCCTTAAAATTCGTGCTTTTTTCAAAATTCAAATATTTTCACATAAAGAGGCCCATATTTTTTCAACAAGAGTCGTGTTTATGGAATTAAACATTTAACTGTATTAGTTTTGAATGGAAACATCCACTGTGACTTAGTTTTTAATTAGGATTCCTTCAATCGTGTTGTTTTTTTTCAAAATTCAAAGATTTTCACATAAAAGAGGGCCCATTTTTTTACCAAGATAAGTTTTTAGGGAATTAAACATTGAACTCTATGAGAATTGAAAGGCAACATCCGGTGTGACACAGTTTTTAATTAGGATTCCGTAATTTGTGTTTTTTCTCAAAATTCAAATATTTTCACATAAAAAAGGCCCATATTTTTTAACAAGATTCATGTTTGTGGAATCAAATATTTAATTCTATTAGAATTGAATGGAAACATCCACTGTGACTCAGTTTTTAATTAGGATTCCTTCAATCGTGTTATTTTTTCAAAATTAAAATATTTTCACAAAAAAGAGGGCCCATATTTTTAACCAAGATAAGTTTTTAAGGAATTAAACATTTAACTCTATTAGAATTGAATGGAAACATCCGCTGTGACTCAATTTTTAATTATGATTCCTTAATTCATGTTTTTTTCAAAAGTCAAATATTTTCACATAAAAAAGGCCCATATTTTTGAACAAGATTCGTGTTTTTGAATGGAAACATCCACTGTATATCAGTTTTTCATTAGAATTCCTAAATCTGTGTTTTTTTAAAATTCAAATATTTTCACATAAAAAACGACCATATTTTTTAACAAGATTCGTGTTTGTGGAATCAAACATTTAACTCTATTAGAATTGAATGGAAACAGCCGCTGTGACTTAGTTTTTAATTAGGATTCTTCAATCGTGCTGTTTTTTTAAAAATTCAAATATTTTCACATAAAAGAGGGCCCATATATTTTGAACAAGACAAGCCTTTAAGGAATTAAACATTTAACTCTGTTAGAATTGAATGGAAACATCCCATGTGACACAGTTTTTAATTAGGATTCCTTAATTCGTGTTTTTTTCCTAAAGTCAAATATTTTCAAATAAAAAAGGCCAATATTTTTTAACATGATTCGTGTTTGTGGAATCAAAAATTTAACTCTAGTAGAATTGATTGGAAACATCCACTGTGACTCAGTGGAATTAGAATTCTTTAAATCGTGTTGTTTTTTAAATTCAAATATTTTCACATAAAAGAAGCCCATATTTTTTAACAAGATTCTTGTTTAAGGAATTAACCATTTAACTCTATTATAATTGAATGGAAACATCCACCGTAGCTCAGTTTTTAATTAGGATTCCATAATTCGGTTTTTTTTCAAAAGCCAAATATTTTCACATAAAAAAGGCCCATATTTTTTAACAAGATTCGTGTTTGTGGAATCAAACATTTAACTCTAGTAGAATTGAATGAAAACATCCGCTGTGACTCAGTTTTTAATTAGGATTCTTCAATCGTCCTTTTTTTAAAAAATTTAAATATTTTCACATAAAAGAGGGTCCATATATTTTGAACAAGACAAGCCTTTAAGGAATTAAACATTTAACTCTGTTAGAATTGAATGGAACATCCCCTGTGACACAGGTTTTAATTAGGATTCCTTAATTCGTGTTTTTTTTCAAAAGTCAAATATTTTCACATAAAAAAGGCCCATATTTTTTAACAAGATTCGTGTTTGTAGAATCAAACATTTAACTCCAGTAGAATTGATTGGATACATCCACTGTGACTCAGTTTTTAATTAGGATTCCTTCAATCGTGTTCTTTTTTTTCAAAATTCAAATATTTTCACAAAAAGGAGGGCCCATATTTTTTCAACAAGATAAGTTTCTAAGGAATTAAACATTTAACTCTATTAGAATTGAAAGGAAACATCGACTGGGATTCCTTCATCCGTGTTTTTTTTTTCAAAACTCAAATATGTTCACATAAAGAGGCCCATATTTTTTCAGCAAGACTCGTGTTTATGGAATTCAACATTTAACTGTATTAGTTTTGAATAGAAACATCCACTGTGACTTAGTTTTTAATTAGGATTCCTTCAATCGTGGTGTTTTTTTTCAAAATTCAAACATTCTCACATAAAACATTTAACTCTATTTGAATTGAACATTTAATTCTATTTTTTCACCAAGATAAGTTTTTAAGGAATTAAACATTTAACTCTATTTGAATTGAATGGAAACATCCCCTGTGACTCAGTTTTTAATTAGGATTCCTTAATTCGTGTTTTTTCTCAAAATTCAAATATTTTCACATAAAAAAGGCACATATTTTGTCAACAAGATTCGTGTTTATGGAATTAAACATTTAACTCTTCTAGAATTGAATGAAAACATCCACTGTGACTCATTTTGGAATTTGGATTCTTTAAATCGTGTTGTTTTTTTTAAATTCTAATATTTTCACATAAAAAAGGCCCATATTTTTTCAACAAGATTCGTGTTTATCGAATTAAACGTTTAACTCTTTTAGAATTGATTGGAAACATCCACTTTGACTTAGTTTTTAATTAGAATTCCTTCAATCGCATTGTTTTTTTCCAAAAGTCAAATATTTTCACATAAAAGAGGGCCCATATTTTTTCAACAAGACAAGCGTTTAAGGAATTAAACATTTAACTCTATTAGAATTGAATGGAAACATCCGCTGTAACTCATTTTTTATTTAGGATTCCTTAATTCGTGTTATTTTTATCAAAATTCAAATATTTTCACATAAAAAAGGCGCATATTTTTTCAACAAGATTCGTGTTTATGGAATTAAACATTTAACTCTACTAGAATTGAATGGAAACATACACTATGACTCAGTTTTTAATTATGATTCCATAATTTGGGTTTTTTTTTCAAAAGTCAAATATTTTCACATAAAAAAGGCCCATATTTTTTCAACAAGAGTCGTGTTTATGGAATTAAATATTTAACTCTATTAGAATTGAATGGAAACATCCCCTGTGACTCAGTTTTTAATTAGGATTCCTGAATTCGTGCTTTTTTTCAAATGTCAATTATTTTCACATAAAAAAGGCGCATATTTTTTCAACAAGATTCATGTTTATGGAATTAAACATTTAACTCTACTAGAGTTGAATCGAAACATCCACTGTGGCTCGGTTTGGAATTAGGATTCTTTAAATCGTGTTGTTTTTTTTTAAATTCAAATATTTTCACTTAAAAATGGCCCATATTTTTTCAACAAAATTCGTGTTTATGGAATTAAACATTTAACTCTTTTAGAATTGAAAGGAAACATCCACTTTGACTCAGTTTTTAATTAGAATTCCTTCAACTGCATTGTTTTTTTCCAAAATTCAAATATTTTCACATAAAAGAGGGCCAATATTTTTTCAACAAGAGAAGCGTTTAAGGAATTAAACATTTAACTCTATTAGAATTGAATGGAAACATCCGCTGTAACTCAGTTTTTATTTAGGATTCCTTAATTCGTGTTGTTTTTATCAAAATTCAAATATTTTCACATAAAAAAGGCGCATATTTTTTCAACAAGATTCGTGTTTATGGAATTAAACATTTAACTCTACAAGAGTTGAATGGAAACATCCACTGTGACTCAGTTTGGAATTAGGATTCTTTAAATCGTGTTATTTTTTTAAATTCAAATATTTTCACATAAAAAATGCCCATATTTTTTCAACAAGATTCGTGTTTAAGGAATTAAACATTTAACTCTTTTAGAATTGAATGGAAACATCCACTTTGACTCAGTTTTTAATTATGATTCCTTCAATTGCATTGTTTTTTTCCAAAATTCAAATATTTTCACATAAAAGAGGACCCATATTTTTTTAACAAGAAAAGCCTTTAAGGAATTAAACATTTAACTCAGTTAGAATTGAATGGAAACATCCCCTGTGACTCAGTTTTTAATTAGGATTCCTTAATTCGTGTTTTTTTCCAAAGTCAAATATTTTCACATAAAAAAGACCCATATTTTTTAACAAGATTCGTGTTTGTTGAATCAAACTTTTAACTCTAGTAGAATTGAATGGAAACAACCACTGTGACTTAGTTTGGAATTAGGATTCCTTCAATCGTGTTATTTTTTTCAAAATTCAAATATTTTCACAAAAAAGAGGGGCCATATTTTTTCAACAAGACTCGTGTTTATGGAATTAAACATTTAACTGTATTAGTTTTGAATGGAAATGTCTGCTGTGACTCATTTTTTAATTAGGATTCCTTCAATCGTTTTCTTTTTTTCAAAATTCAAACATTTTCACATAAAAGAGGGCCCATATATTTTCAACAAGACAAGCCTTTAAGGAATTAAACATTCAACTCTGTTAGAATTGAATGGAAACATCCCCTATGACACAGTTTTTAATTAGGATTCCTGAATTCGTATTTTTTTTTTCAAATGTTAAATATTTTCACATAAAAAAGGCCCATATTTTTAAACAAGATTCGTGTTTTTGAATGGAAACATCCCCTGTGACTCAGTTTTTATTTCGGATTCCTTCAATTGTGTTGTTTTTTTTCCAAAATTCAAATATTTTCTCATAAAAGAAGGCCCATATTTTTTCACCAAGATAAGTTTTTAGGGAATGAAACATTTAACTCTGTTGGAATTGAATGGAAACCTCCCATTTGACTCAGTTTTTAATTAGGATTCCTTAATTCATGTTTTTTTTTGAAAAGTCAAATATTTTCACTTAAAAAAGGCCCATATTTTTTAACAAGATTCGTTTTGTGGAATCAAACATTTAACTCTGTTAGACTTGAATGGAAATATCCACTGTGACTCAGTTTTTAATTAGGATTCCTTCAATCGTGTTATTTTTCAAAATTAAAATATTTTTACAAAAAAGAGGGCCCATATTTTTTCAACAAGATAAGTTTTTAAGGAATTAAACATTTAACTCTATTAGAATTGAATGGAAACTTCTACTGTGACTCAGTTTTTAATTAGGATTCCTTAATTCGTGTTTTTTTAAATATTCAAATATTTTCACATAAAGAGGCCCTTATTTTTTCAACAACACTCGTGTTTATGGAATTGGACATTTAACTGTATTAGTTTTGAATGGAAGCATCCCCTGTGACTCAGTTTTCAATTAGGATACCTTCAATCGTGTTGTTTTTTTTTCAAAATTCAAAGATTTTCACATAAAAGAGGGCCCATATTTTTTCACCAAGATAAGTTTTTAGGGAATTAAACATTGAACTCTATTAGAATTGAATGGAAACATCCACTGTGACTTAGTTTTTAATTAGGATTCCTTAATTCGTGTTTTTTCTCAAAATTCAAATATTTTCACATAAAAAAGGCCCATATTTTTTCAACAAGATTCATGTTTATGGAATTTAACATTTAACTTTATTAGTTTTGAATGTAAACATCCCCTCTGACTTAATTTTTAATTAGGATTCCTTCAATCGTGTTGTTTTTTTCAAAATTCAAACATTTTCACATAAAAGAGGGCCCATATTTTTTCACCAAGATAAATTTTCAAGGAATTAAACATTAGAAGTGAATGGAAACATCCGCTGTGACTCAGTTTTTAATTAGGATTCCTTCAATCGTGTTGTTTTTCAAAATTCAAACATTTTCACATAAAAGGGGGCCCATATTTTTTCACCAAGATAAGTTTTTAAGGAATTAAATATTTAAATCTATTAGAGTTGGATCGAAACATCCAATGTGACTCAGTTTTTAATTAGGATTCCTTAATTCGTTTTTTTAAAAAATTCAAATATTTTCACATAAAGAGGCCCATATTTTTTCAACAACACTTGTGTTTATGGAATTGAACATTTAATTGTATTAGTTTTGAATGGAAACATCCACTGTGACTCTGTTTTTAATTAGGATTCCTTCAATCGTGTTGTTTTTCAAAATTCAAACACTTTCACATAAAGGGGGCCCATATTTTTTCACCAAGATAAGTTTTTTAGGAATTAAACATTTAAATCTATTAGAGTTGGATGGAAACATCCAATGTGACTCAGTTTTTAATTAGGATTCCTTAATTCTTTTTTTTTAAAAATTCAAATATTTTCACATAAAGAGGCCCATATTTTTTCAACAACACTTGTGTTTATGGAATTGAACATTTCATTGTATTAGTTTTGAATGGAAACATCCACTGTGACTCTGTTTTTAATTAGGATTCCTTCAATCGTGTTGTTTTTTTTCAAAATTCAAACATTTTCACATAAAAGAAGGACCATATTTTTTTCACCAAGATAAGTTTTTAAGGAATTAAATACATCCCCTGTGACTCATTTTTTAAATAGGATTCCTTAATTCGTGTTTTTTTTTCAAAAGTCAAATATTTTCACATAAAAAAGGCCCATATTTTTTAACAAGATTCGTGTTTGTTGAATCAAACATTTAACTCTATTAGAATTGAATGGAAACATCCGCTGTGACTCAGTTTTTAACTAGGATTCCTTCAATCGTGTTATTTTTCTCCAAAATTTAAATATTTTCACAAAAAAGAGGGCTCATATTTTTTCAACAAGATAAGTTTTTAAGGAATTAAACATTTAACTCTACTAGAATTGAATGGAAACATCCACTGTGACTCAGTTTTTAATTAGGATTTCTTAATTCGGGTTTTTTTTCAAAAGTAAAATATTTTCACACAAAAAAGGCTAATATTTATTAACAACATTCGTGTTTATGGAATCAAACATTTAACTCTATTAGAATTGAATGGAAACATCTCCTATGACTCAGTTTTTAATTAGGATTCCTTCAATCTTGTTTTTTTTTGAAAAATTCAAATATTTTCACAAAAAAGAGGGCCCATTATTTTTTAACAAGATAAGTTTTTAAGGAATTAAACATTTAACTCTATTAGAATTCAATGAAAATGTCCATTGTGACTCAGTTTTTAATTAGGATTCCTTAATTCGTGTTTTTTCAAAATTCAAATATTTTCACATAAAAGCTCCCATATTTTTTCAACAAGACTCGTGTTTCTGGAATTAAACATTTAACTGTATTAGTTTTGATTGGAAAAATCCACTATGACTCTGTTTTTAAATAGGATTTCTTCAATCGTGTTGTTTTTTTTTTCAAAATTCAAACATTTTCACATAAAAGAGGGCCCACATTTTTTCAACAACATAAGTTTTTAAGGAATTAAACATTTAGCTCTATTAGAATTCAATGGAAACGTCCACTATGACTCGGCTTTTAATTCTGATTCCTTAATTTGTGTTTTTATCAAAATTCAAATATTTTCACATAAAAGGTCCCATATATTTTCAACAAGACAAGGTTTTTAGGAATTAAACATTTAACTCCGTTAGAATTGAATGGAAACATCCCCTGTGACATTTTTTAATTATGATTCCTTAATTC